>JAOXJJ010000653.1:92707-114297 GCA_025769935.1 Phoenix roebelenii | reverse complement strand
GAGGCGGTGGATTGATGTCAGCGCCAGAGGGAGGAGGAGAGGAGAGTGGCTTGGATTCGTGGCTCAAATCCAGGAGACTGAGGAGGCGGTGGATTGTTGTCGGCGTCGGAGGGAGGAGGAGAGGAGAGTGGCTTGGCTCAGATCCAAGAGACCGGGGAGGCGGTGGATTGATGTCGGCGTCGGAGAGGAGAGGAGAGGAGAGCTAGGGCATCGAGAGGGGTTTGAGATGGGGATCGATTTTGAGATGATTTTGGCGTCTAACGACGCTTACGTAGGTCTGTTTTTCCACAATGCTTAAAAAGCGTCGTCGATTCCAAGTCTCTACCGACGCTTTTTGAAAACGTCGGCATAATTTCGCGCTGAAGGAAAATTTTCCGACGCTTTTCCCTAGCGTCGGGAAAAAAGAGTCGAAAAATATTATTTTTCCTGTAGTGATGCTATCTTAGAATGTTACCTACAATCATGATTGATTCGGTTTATTGGGACATATCTGGAAAGGCAATTGAACTACAATCAAGAGATTCGAGATAGAAAGAAAGATAATTTTATGTCTCATTTCTTTGTTGTATTCACTGGTCGACTAATCATCTTGACTGCGTGTTAAAGAATAATTGTGAATACAAAATAGAAAATAAGTAATGTGATAAGTTAAAGTGAGATCATAAGGTACTTGAAATGTGACTCAAATATTCTGGGGTACTGCATACTTACTCTACTGAACTACTATATATTCCTAACAAATGTATGGTAGTGGGAGCTCGTTATTATTATTTTTGGTATGCTAATCGCACGACCTATTTGCCTGTATGAAAATCGCAAAGAAAAGTCTTGTTCGTAATGGTTAAAACTCACACTCTTGAACCCATCATGTGTGAGTGGGAGATGTTGGAAAAACCGATTCGGTCCACCCATGATGGTTCCACCAAACCGGTTAACCAAGAGACATATTTTTTATTCATGTCCAAAAGATATGATCTTTCATGTCCAAAAGAGATGTCTTTCCATAGACATCTCTCCAGCCCTTAAACTGTCTATTGATAGTTATGCGTTAAAGCTATATATATATGTGTAAGGCTTCATATTGTAAAGGGTGTGGGTTAAGGAAAAGGAAAAAAAAACATAAGAAAATAAGAGAAAAGAATTCTCTGCAAGTGTCTTGGGCATTTAGGTTGTGGAAAACAGTGGATTTTCGTTGGTGAAATCCGCTCCTCAACCAATGAATCGAACCAAAGGGAGAAACCCGTAGATGATCCAAAATTCTTGCTTCTGTAAATGTGTTTATCTTTCAGTATATGTACAAGCTACTGACAAGGGGTAATCGAAAGGTTGGACAAATGCAAAAGAGTCTTCATTGGAAAAGGTCTACTTCTACAACAGGATTGGGACTTTCAGATAACTCGAAGATTGTGTGAGAGAAAAAAAAAACAAAAAACAAAAAAGAAGGAAGATTGGGTGTTAAAGTTCTGGAAGTTATGAACTAAGTTTTATTGGCCATATGGAGTTGGAAATTCTTGAGAAAAGATAAATAACCTTAATATCATAAACAAATTAAATTAGCATAGTGCTGGAAGGCTAGAAAAAGAACATTGCTTGTTTAGAAAGATATCTTGTCTACTCTACCTCCCTTCTTGAAGCGGCTAAAACTTGATCTTGGGAATGGTCATGATATTAATTTTTCGGAAGATACTTGGTTAGGAGTTCCACGATGTTTACTTTTCCCTAATCTCTATGCAAACTGCACAAAGAAAAGGATCACTATTGCTTTATAATGGAATCACAGAAGAGCTATTTGGAATATTATTTAGTATATCAAAATTAAGGTTCGCCGAATCAATCAGTACCATATCATACTGGCTGTGCCATATTGTATCAGTACCGAACCAGTATACAATCTCATACCATACTTATACTTAATATATCTTGCCATCTTGCACCGTACCATACATCAATACTGTAATAGAATGATACCAATATGATCCGGTATCGAGACAAAAAATTTTGATCAAAATTTTTCATCTCCTACAAATTGAAGCACAGCAAGAATTTAGTTCACTGTTAGAACAATCTTGGATACGGTGATCTAGGTGTGTCTATTCAACCCTGGGTAAAGTATCCACGTCTCATTTAAGATAAAAGTGTTTATTTGGATGAGCTGCAAAGGCATGCCAAAGAAAACCTCAAAAGAAAATCTGGTGTCGGTCTTGATAGATATATCTCCCGTAATTAGAATGTCAAATATCTGGATCACATATTTCTCAAGTAAAGCTTCTCTTGTGATCTCTAGTCAGTGATTCTAGCTTAGCTAAACCTACATAATTTGCCTGCTAATTCTCAATCACTGTAGACTATATAGAAAGCTTCCACTCCTCCTAAAATACTTAGGATGGATGTTGACCAAATCCGCGCTGCATTCTTATAGACCTCTTGGAAACAAAAAAATGATAAAATATTTTTGAATGGAGCATCCTCATTAGAACAATTGCTTGAATGTCCTAATTTAATCACCTTTACCCCTTGCTTTTTCCCATCTCCTCTCCTAACATGGCTATGTAAATAAAAGTAGGCACCATCCAAGATAAGAGGAAGATGACATGGAGGAAGAAACTTGTCATAAGCTACAGCTAGGAAGAGACCGATTATGCCATGATAGATCGTTCAATTACTCACAACCAAATGAGGCATCACTACCTCAATTTATGGTTGATGCAACAAACCTACCATGAATTCTACTAATGGTACCATCCATACCACCATCAAAGATGTTAAGTGGCCAAGCCCTTTTATCATCCATCCCTCAGCATTAACTTCACTTTTTCATCTTCGTTTCATCTTTCCAAATCTTTTGCTCGTGAAATATGTAGGTTTTTCACTATTAGCCACTATCAAGTATAATCTAGCAATCAGAGTAGGTGGACATCACATGAGGTTCAAATTGTTTAGTTGTCTATAATTTTTTTCCAAATAGATAGTTATAAAACATGAGTTTTTCTCAAATATATTTTATAAAAAAAAGGGAAGATGCCGTTCTTTATAAATCTTATTTTTCAGATTTTTATGGTTTACTAATTTTTACAAAATAGATTTTATTCAAAATTAAATAATTAATTTTGGAAATTTAATTATTTTATTTTTTTTATAAATTTATTTCAATAAAACTAATGGGATTGCAGTTTTGAAAATTCTAAAATAATCCAACGGCCTTCCACACGCGACAGTCGATATTTTGATAACCCAGTGGAATTGGCTGGCTTTTCTTGTACGGAAGAAAAGAGTCCTCGTCGAGTTGGATTATCCGAATTAAATTCTTCAGGGGAGGGATGCGCCGCCCTCCAGCGAATATGCCATCAGCCCGACCCAAAAAGATCCTTTCGGAATCAGCATCCTCCGATCCTCCCCAGTCCTCGAGCCGCGCCCACCCTCGTCTCCCCTTCCCCTCTATTTGTATCGATCGAAGCGATCCCATTCCCGTGGGAAGCGCCGATCCGGGAGGGGGAGTTCCGGCCGGTTCGCACCGGGAGGGCGACTTCCGGCCGGTTCGCAGTGCTCCTGAACAAACAGGTTCTCTCGCTTTCTCTGACATCTTTTTGATGCTTTTTCTTTTCGATTGATTTTGAATTCTTAGTTTGATGTTTCAAATGTTGGAGCACTATTCAAATCTTTCTCAGCTAAACTGAGAGCCTGCATGCCAAAATGAGTCCCAATTTTTCATTCTTGGGATTTTTTTTTTTCGTTTATATCTCTAGTTGAGTACTTCGATAATCTAAGATTTCTATATTAGTTTTTTTCTTTTCTTTAGCGCATATCAATTTTAAGATTTCTTTTTTTTAATTCTACTCCATTTGCACCAACTGGTGAGCTAAGACCATGAATCTAGACGTACCGATGACTTAGAATTTAGTGGAATTATCCTCGAAGTGCTTTAATTTTCTTCCTGATTGTAAACGTTGATCCAGATGTCGGTGATTATTTTACTAGGGAATATAGTGTAGTTATAGTTAATGGAGGAATATAGTGTAATTATAGTTAATGTCTCTCTGGTTTGGAGATAAGGGAATTTCTATACCTTGCCAAATTGGTACTAAGCTTGATAAACAATGTTTTGGGTTATAGGTGTGGCTGGTAAATTCTGTGAAATAGTTTAATAATAAACTTAATATCTCAAACATGAGTCTTTGATACCTGCATGTTAGTGTTTAAAAAATACCTTAGGGATATGTACTTAAGATTAGTACGTTTTACAACAAACTAGTGTCTTTCTGTTAGTGATGTCCAGAGATGCCTGTCAGATAATGATGAGGTAGAGGTATGGATGTCCACTGGATATTAGGAAATTCCTTTCTTTTATAAGATGTAAATGGTTTGTCAACCTAATGCATGAGAAAAAGGACGATAGTGCAAAAGCAATTACAGTATAACAACAGTCAACCACTAGACAAAACACTTCATTGGGACATAGCCCAGCATAGAATAGGTATTTTATTTCTTGGAATTGATTATTATTTAACATAGTCATTGTAATATGAAATATAATTTAAGCAAATAACAAATGACTACTTACTTTAAGATGCCAATAGAGTAATTTGTTGTCTTTTAGCAATTATTCTGCTACAAAAGACGATGGGTTATAAAGATTATGTGCACTTGCTGGAAGCTATTTTAATGAACATTACACAGGAACTTGCAGTCAGATCCTACCGAAATATCTGCTTAAGAGCTTCTTACTTTCTTTTCTCATTCTGCACTTGCATGTACATGAATTGGAGTTCTCAAAACCAAATTGAACCAGTGATGTAGGACAGCCTTTATTAGGGAAAATTCAGGAATGCTTAATGGGTTGTTTTGGGTAAAAGGGAAAGAAAATTGTATAAGAATCTAGGGTTTATGTTGAGTGCAAAATAGAAGCAAAGAGATGAAGTTTTGGGGATTTTATATGAGCTAGAAGTAGAAAAATGGGAATAAAAAAAAATGTTTGTTTTGTGAATTTGACGGCTAATTGATGAATGGGTGACTATGGATTTTGTTCCTTTTGGTTGCTAAGGTTTTGGAGGGATGGAATCAGATCTGAATTTGAGGATTTAGGGTGCTGTAATTAAAGAAAAAAAAGAAGACAAGAGATAGGCTTTTAGGCATCACATCTAGAATCCTGTAGGACTCACACCTAGGGTTACAATTGCAACACACAACTCTAAAAGAAATCATAATTGCTTGGAAAAAATCTCAGAAATTTTGACCTTTTTTTTTAAAAAAAATAATGAGAGATTACAGCCCCATTTATAGAGTTTTAATACTTCTACTCATACTAGGACTTGGACTCCAAATAATAAATCTATAATTTTGACTAATAAAATCCAGCTAAAAACCATTAATAAAGTTCCAAAACATAATTAGACCTAACATTACAACCCATGAACCATATGACAGACCACATCCAGAAAATCTAGAAAATTACGAAAATACTCTTGAATCTAAAAATTTAAGAAAACATCAATAAAACTGAACTAACATTATAGTATTGCTGAGAAACATAAAATTAAGATTGTATAATGACAACCTGACCTTAAGCTAGGTCCCAAGAGGGCCCAACACCTTCCAACATATTCCAAATCAAGGCTTGAGCATTAGAACTAGTCTTAGGACGTCTTTTATAGGTCTTCAATATCTTTTGCAAATGTCCTCCATCGACCAGTGCAAAAAACTAAGAAAAAAATTCTTTCCCCATCTTACTTTACTCTTATTTTTTTTGAAAGGTCGGATTAGATTCCATTTCTTCCATTTTAGTTAGATTCTCTCTATTTGGAATAGAAATAAATTATGTGTCTTTTTGGGAGGAAAATTACATGGTCTCCCTCTCTTCCTAGATTACAGCCCCTCTCCATTCCAACTTTTGGTGTAACTTTTTTTTGGAAAGGAGAAAAGCAGTATTCTCCCACAGTCCCACCTATATTGTCTCTCCCTCTATCCCACCAAATACTCCTAGATTGTAGGCAGATCTCCTCCCCCTCCTCTCTCTCATTCCAATCCACCCACTTAAGATGCTTTTTTTTTGTGGCCTCAAAGTCCTGCCATGTTTGTTTTGTCATGTCCTTTTTTAAAATTTTTTAATGACTTAAGATAAAAAAATCTATAAGACTTAAATCATAGATTTGAATGTGAACGCTTGTCATTTTATGTATTTTCTCTAATTTATTTTTTTCTTGTATAATCAAATATATTTTTAATTTATTGGTCATTGTTTTTGCTTTATTTTATTTAATATAATATTTTAATTTATTCTTCTTTGAATATTTTCTTTAACATGCATTGCACAGGCCTAGTTACCAGTACTATCCTGAAGTAGACTGTAAATATAAATAGTTGGATGGTCTGGACTGAGCAAATTTCTTTCCTTAACATTCTGCTTGACTAGCTTACTGATATGTGGTTGTCCAACATCTTAAGCATTTGTAGAGCCACATACTGTATGATTACATTGGTACTGAACTACTGATGATAATGTGTAAATTCTAGATATATCAGAATTTAACTATATCCTCCAGGCATGTTGCCTTTTTGTAGCTTTTAGTATGTGAACTTTTTCTTATTATGCAGCTTCTGAAGTATCCAATAGTTAAATGCATAGAATTAATATCAACATACAAGCATTTTTTCATGTAATGCATATTATTTAGTTCAAGCCATCACTTTGTAGTAAGTTCTTCCTAAATTTTTCTATATTTGATTATCAACAGTGTCAAGTTTCAACAGCTCAGAAATGATGACATGACATGGTGTGTGGGCATATTGATATCCAGTGAATCTGGTAGCAACTGCATTGCTTGGCTCTTACCATTAAGAAATATTTGTTTGCAGTCAACTGAAGTCAGCTAGAACTTCATGGGTGTCATGGATAGAGGAGGTCCTTCTAGAGTCCTAGAGGGAATTCATGGGGTGCAATTGGTAGGCCAACCAACATATAGAGATGAAACACTTCATTGTGGGGAATTTGTTCTTGAAACTTGTGATGGCCCACAGGTTGTTGGAACAAGCCAGAGGCTGTTAATCCCGTAAGTTGTATGAAATTCATGATTAAATCACTAAATAAATTGGCAAATATTCCAGAATTACACGAAATAGCTTCTGTGTATCTCAAAATAGTTAAACAGCTGACTTATTTTATGTGTTATCAGGCAAATGTGGCATCAGAGACCAGCATGCCTTAGGCCCATTCGCTGTAGACTTCAAGGTTTATCACCAACAACCATTCTTCTTGTACATTTACTTTGCACAGCTCTTATGTTATGTCCAAGAAACTTGATATTTGTATGCTTCTCTCTGCATTAGGTGATCAGAACATTGCAGAAACCATCGCTAATGTCCTGACCTCACTGCCTTTTGTTTTTCTTGGATTTCGAACACCACGGCAAGCTATCTCTCTCTCTCCTCTCTCCCAACCCCCTCCTTCCCTACCATCTTCTCCCTCCTCCCTCTTGCTTTCTTTGCTGCATTGCCTGACAAGTTGCTTATTGACAATGCAGGAAGAATTTGAGCACATCACTCTATGCTAATTCATTAATTGGAGTTGGGATTGCCTCAAGCTTATACCATTGTTCAAGAGGAGAAGTCAGAAAAATTCTTAGATGGGCAGACTACACAATGATTGCTGCTACTACAGTTGTAAGTATGAGCTATTTAACAAGCCATCATATAATTTCAGAAGAAGGCTAGTTTTTTTTGAGCGAAAGTCTCTATTCTTTTAAAATACTAGTTCTTCTATAATTGGTTACCATAATTATGAGTTATGAAACTAATGAGATAGAAATATCATTGGTACTTCTCTTGACAGACAACTCATGGGATTATTCTCATTATGGCTATATCATAAGAAATTAAAGATACAGAATTTTTTTATATTACTGAATAAATTAATTTGATCTTAAAGTGTTAACTTATGATTTTTATTGCACTGTACCTGTAGATATCAATACAATTAACAAGTTTCTTCTATTTATACAACATGTTTCAACATTGATTAAAATTTTCAATTGATACTGTACTCAATTAGCGACCGCCAGTGGCAAGGGAGAACCACATGATTAAAGAAACCTCACGGCAGATCTCCTTCAACTGCTAAATTTAGTATATCTGTGGAGATAAGGTGGTGAACACTTGTTACATGTCACTCAAATACCAGGTTATATATTGTGGAGGCAATATTTTGTCTGCTTACTAAAGAGAAAACTGATGTTCAAGGAGGTCCTAGAAAATTTGTAAAATGGTATCTTAACTTCACATGAAATAATTATAATATGATATGCTACAACTAACAAAATTCGCCCTAATTATATAATGTTGGCTGTATATCATTTTTTGACATTTTGAACCTTTAATTATATGCATCTGACTGTCACCAGTTACATCCACTCTTTTCATCTGGTTTGAGATCATCATTGGAGGAGTATCAATGATGTGGATGTATTTGTTGGGCTCCTATCCATGCTATTTTTCTATGATCAGATGATATTTGGAGCCTAAAAGTCATATAGACAGTTCAGGTTTTGATTTGTCTGAAGTTTGTTTTCCTGCTTTAAATGAGTCGCAACTTTTAAAAGTTCTTATTTTTTTACAATTTGGCACTGTTTCATGCTACAGTACCATGAACAATGACCAGCACCGAAAACCTTTCTATTTTACTTCTTTTAGGAGTCCAAGTTAGGTCAATAAGTGATTGATCGGATATAGTTTAGACTTTAGATTGTGATGATTTGGGATTTCAATGAGAGTCATATAAATGGGGTAGTTGCTGATTTGTTTGGGATGCGCATTTTACGATTTTAGGAATCTATTTTATGTTAAATGCTATAGAATGTATGGATTTCAGAATTTTATCAGGGTTATTTTGTTGAAAAAAACTTTTTGGTCAGGTTCGGCTCTCAATGTTCTCTCTCTATCTCTCTCCGTGGTTCCTTTCTTCTTTTCCGTTATTTACTTAATCTTCAAACTCTTTTTTATTTGTCATAGTATTTCCAATATACTGTGTGGAACCTGCTTTGTGCATATTATATTTTCATTTTATTCTGAAAAGTGATCTTATTAGATCGTATTTTATCATAATAATCAAAACTGCTCTCTTTTGCCCTATTTACAAGAATTGGACAGCAAGCTCAATATTTGTTCATTGCACCTTCCATACATATGTAGATCATTAAAGTGGTGCTACATCATTCAGCCATTCAGGATAGGAGATAAAGTGTCTAAATGCTATCAGTAGCTCGCTAGCATCCCGATCCTCTCATTAGAAATGGATTTGTAAACCGCTCTTTTGTTTTTTGCTCAACATAAATCATTTGGTGATTCAATGGCCTGATATGAGAAGCTACATTTGCAGGGCATTAAAAAAGCAACTGAAACTACTTATATAATAGCACATAAATTGATAGTTTTGGTTAAACTATCATTTTTTATCATAAGATTTTTGCTCTACATTTTTTCTCTGTTAAATGGAAATGCTATTTCTATTTTTATATTAATAATATTTAGTCATCTATAATCGGCATTTTTTCTTTTTGTACTAGATTAACATTGCATTCTTATCCTCTTATATAGCATAATAATCAGTGTAACCTGATTTTTAGTTTCAATTAAAGCAAGATTGTGCCTAATAGGTTGTTCTTGCCTTGAACAGGAAAATTTTAATTTATTATGGAGTTATTTTTTTTGACTTAATAGAAATGTGTTTACGAGAATTCATACATTAGGATGTGTCTCTGTATACACACACGTGCATGCACATGTGCATGTATAAATACATAAGCCCCTTGCGTGCACGCACGCACACACACCCAGAGAGAGAGAGAGGCAACTCTTTTAAGGAAATTCCTTCTTTCTATTAGCAATCGGCAAAGTTGAGCTGCCTTCTTCAAATGCCTTTTTGCTATTTTCTGCCTCTCTCTTATTGTTAGTTAGATTGAAGTGATTTGGCAAAGAAATCTTCTATCCCTTGCTTAAGTTAAATTTTCATCCAGTCCACAAAACCTTTATCATAGAGATCATTAACAATTTAATTAAGAATCTTGTTACTGTTGCATTCTTGTATATTATAATCTTGAGAGTTGCTTAATTCAAGCGACTTAAAGACATCTATGTTCTGATCAGCTATTGATTATTGTTACTTACAAATTTTATTGTTACATGAAGTGCCTTTCTTTGAATTCATATATCTCATTCTAAGGTGGTTAACAAACCATTTGATCTATGCAGTGTCTATCAAGGGCACTCAGAGATGAGAACCCAAAACTGTTAACAGCAGCATCGACATTGCTTTTGCCATTCCAGCCTTTTATGGTTTCAGCTGTCCATACTGGATTGATGGAGGCAAGTAATTTAGGACACCTTTCATCAATTACTTTTTTAAATTTCTACTCTCTTGAAAATTATCATTGCAACCTTAGTTTAGTAAATTCTATCATTCTATTTTCATTCTCCACTAAGAGGCCCATTTTTGAAGTTGCATTAAGGAGAATGATAATATATGAAGAATGATGTGAAATCATAGTTATTGTGACACTTTGGCTGCTTCATCAGCTTCAAAATGTTTCTTATTTTCCTTTGATTGCTTTCTATCATTTGAAGTACTTAGCCTCTTTGTTATCATTATTCTTTGAAGACCAGTAATAGTATGAGTATTGCTGACCCATCTTGATGTTATTTAGATCCATGTACTTGTTGGTTCTTAACATACACTGACCTAATTCACTTCTAAAGGAAAGAAATAGACACCAACTAACTTGTCATTGATAATGTTCAATGTATTAAATCATGCTAAAAATATTAAATATCATCATCATCAACATCATCATTATCATTCAAGCCTTTCCCACATTTGGTCTGCTATGGAGAACTCAAAGTTGACAAGGCTCCATAGAAGGGTTAAGCATGTTTTCCAACTGCCTATCAGCCTGATTGTAACCCTCTAGATTTTGGTGTATAATTCTTAGATGATGCAAAGTATTAAGAAGAGCAGGGCCTGCCATCAAAGCCAGATGGACAACTAGATGGTAGGAAGATCTACCTTATTGCTTGCAGTTTAAGCTTGTTCAATTGAGTAAACCTCAAAATTATCTCGAACTTTAAAAGAGTCTAGATGAAGGGTAAGTTGGTGACTTTTTCTGATATAGAGTTATGTTCCGCTCAAAGGCACAAATAAGCCAACAAGCAATATGAAACAGAGGCCTCCTGGCAATATTAGATAAAGTTTCAATTTTCAAATACCACAAAATTTTAACCTTTTCTAAAACTTGAATCTGCTGATGTATTAGACACCTTTTCTCAATCTCAAGTTGGTTACATCCTGTTAATCGATTGTCCTCATTAAGAGTTCAGCATTTTCTGCTGTTCTATCTAGTTAGAAGTTTTTGTAACACAACAACATGTAGCATTAGAGCAATTCTCACCATACGAGCTTTGGCATTATTTCCTATAGGAATAAGAGAAATGGGTTTGCCGACTATCATTTAAAATTCAGATAAATAAAACGGAGACCAGATGTGGAGCCTCGCCTTTTCGCCTCCTCCACGCAGAGGCTCCCCGGCCTCTGCCGGCCGGCCCTAACTAATGTCTCTCCTCCTTCCTCTCCCTCTCTCTCCCTCCCCTGCTCTCTCTCTCTCTTTTCCTCTCTCACGTTCTCCCTCTCCCCCGCCTCTACTGTGTCGGTATAGGGCCAGCATGGCACAACGTGGTGCTGTATCGGCCCGTGCTACTAGAAAATTGGTCCGGGGCCCGATATCAACACAATAGACGTTGGTCAGATGTATACAACTTTTTTTCTGCATGTAGAGAGGCTATTTCCATGTTCTGAATAGATGACCCAAGTCACAATGGACCAAAACCTTACTATTGCTCCAAGGCTGGCAATATAGAATAAGAAATTAAAATATAATGAAGGAACAACATGAAGTACTTACGAATGGAAACAACTAGAGGAAGACTCAAATATGAGAGAGCCTGCAAAGGTGATTCTTTGTTTGGTTTTGTTAAGATGAGGTTTTCATCCCCTTAACAAGAAAGACATGCCTCTGATTGGGTCATGAAGACGGGAACCTGAGATCTATAACTAGAAAAGAGGTCTCTCCATAGACTTGTGTGTACTCTTGTTTCTGTTTCCTGTTTTCTGGAAGTAAAAAGGATTTCAATACCACAAACTTTGAAATTTATATGCAATTATCAGAAGTTAAAAAAAAGAAGCAGCAAGATCTTGTGACAGTGTTGATGATGCTTTTCTGTTTTCAAAAGACAAAATGGGAAATTGTAGCAGAACTATACACACTGTTATGTTTTAAAATAAATGAAAGATCACCAGGATATTGTGTTTGTAATATATGCTACTTAAATTGGTATTTAGTTTCATCAGGAACACACTCTGACACAACATTCTGTTAGAGACAATGATCCTTGCTAAATAAACTGTGGTGCCATTCTGTTAAAACTTAAAACTGTAGTGTCAGTGCAGACAATAGGCACAGATTTTAAACTCGTGAAGTGAATTTATATGAGATTAGTGTGTTTCCTTGCTACAACTAGGTACCTGGAATTATTTTTTTTTTTAGCTGTTAGGAGGCAAAAAAGAAAAAGAGAAACTTTGGTAGAGAGAGGATTTTCCTGCTTATGTGGTGTTAAATGTCCCTCAGTCTTCATCTTAAGCTGTAATTTGGTTAAAATGTATCCATAATATGTAATAATTACATATAAGATCCATGCTCGATGCTTAAATTAGTTGTTGTTTCCGGTCATCTGCACTATAAGACTCATTTTGGCTTTTGTTTTAGATCCTCATTTCTACTTCTGCAAGCAGAACTCCGTAACTGTCTTTCAATATTTGTCTTTGAGATCAGTGACTTTTGCAACAAATTTATAAAGCTAACCAGATTCTAAGGGCATGGTTGCTCATTTTCTATTTTACATCAATTTCTATATAATAGTATTACAAGGCAATTTAAGTTTAACTATTCATTGGTTTGTTTATTATGCTTCTTAAAGTTCTAACTGAAAGTACCAAGTAAGCTGCTCCCATGCACATGCTCCCATATTTGCCCAAATGGAAATTCTGGCATCATAAACTTTTATAACTTTGGAAAGAATAGCATTTAAACTTGCATGTCCATGTAATGCTTACTCGACATGAACAAATATGTATATGCTGATATTCTACTGACTTGTCATTAGTAGATTTTAAAAGAGTAATTGTCCAACATCTATATCTGGTTTGCTATCCAAGCCTTAACAAAAATGTTACCAGCATTGTAAACTTGACAAATCTCCCTCTCATTTAGATGTGCATGCTTTGTTGCATTTTCTCTTTCCAAGAATAAAAGTTGGCCCTGAAAAAGGCTAATAATGCCTTTCCTGCTTACTCTATTAGTCTGAAAATTTTGAGGTTTACCTAATTATTGTGCAAAGTCTTTTTGTTCCTTTCTCTAAACCTAATAATTCTATTCTTCTCCTGAAATAAAAATCATCTATATTTTCCTACAATACACAATCTGCTGTCTGCCTTAACATAAGATTGCCTAGGGACGACATTGCTACTTAGGACTGACATAATTATAATATCTGATAGCCAATACTTAGGCTATCTTTGATGGACAATTACCTCAATGACTGATCCCTCATTTCTTGTTAAGATGAAGTTGTCATAAGTGTTAGAAAGAACTTTCATTGTTCAATCCCTTTATGGATATGATTTCTGAGTTAGTTCTCCAATGTGATAAGACTTAACAAGGGCTCTTTGCTATTTAGTCAGACCAAGAAGCAGAGTAAGGAAGAATCTGTTGTTAGATTGCTAAACATGGGCTGTTTTATTCAACCATGCAATATTCTTTTTGCTCCACATCAAATACTTAACATGTCATGTAGACATGTATGGATGATAGTGTGTGTTCTTTATTATCATACTATAGTATCTTCATCATGTCTATCAAACAGAACAAATATGTCTGCCATCATTTGCTTTACTTTCTTATTTTATTGCCTTTAAATCCTATTAATCATCTCTTTTACATGTCACTCGGGTCTTGTTTAGTTCTTTTATTGTTATTTTAAACCCTTCAAAATGGATCCAAACTCCAAAGTATAGCTAAACAGGCCTCTTGTAATGGCCTTGCGCATACACCGTATGGGTCCCTTTTCTGCCAATCTTGAGCCTGTTCAAATGCATACATCCACATCAATAATTCTACCATGCTTAATATTCATCTTATTAACCTTCATTATTGTAATTTTAATACCTATATCCTTCAGTTATCTTTTCCTTAATGACAATCTAGCATCCTGATAATCATAACCAACAAGCCTTATAGTTTCACGTCATGTATTTAAATTTTTTCTGATGAATCCTCTTTCATCATCAATTCCTTCAAGGTTTTAAACCCTTAATCAAATCATATTTTCCATCCATTTCCTGGAGTACTATCTTCTGTACCATTCCCATGCATTCACTGATAAGCATGGGATGTCTACCATCCCATATAAAGCTTGCACTCCGCTTGCACTTGTCTGGAAAGATACACAGCATTATCAGTAGATATCAAGTTGATGCTAAAATATGTTACTAAATGAACTTTATTTAGGTTATGTCATGTCTCTCCTACTTTTTAGTAGGAGGTCTACATTTAGACCACTAAAGGATGTTTGTGTCTCATCCAAGAAATCTTGCATCTGTCATGTGAAAAATTATTTTTTTCTTTTTTTAGGAAAATATGAAAGATTCTTGTTGATATCTGATTAGAAATCTATCTTCTGCTATCTAAGAAGGCTATCTCACGATTTAAAAAATTATCATTACCTAAGAGCAAGTAAGCAATACCTGAAAAAATAAGCATGGCTTTGCTAAAGCATTATGTAGATGGAGATTGATGTTGAAGATAGGAATAGCACAAAACTTCTGCTATTCCTTGCGTTTGGTTTTCACTCTTTTTGAAGCAATAAATATTTGCTCCAAAATCTCTAAAGATTTAACAAACAATTTAAAAAACAAAAGGATTTCTTCATACATGTTGTTCAGTCTACTTCATTTTTCCTCTTGCATTTTTGAAAACAAAAACAAAAAGCAAAAGCAATACCGAACTGGCTCTCAATTGTCTGTCGATCCAGGATCAAAGTAAAAGTCTCAACCAAAGTCCTATTCCTATGTAACATCTGTCAGTTCTTGGTTGAATATAGAGACAGACCCATGACCTGGCCAAGACTACAAAATTTTATGTTATATTATGAAGAAAGATTGAAAGTTTTGCTTTGCAACCCACTTTTGAACAGATTTCTCCATTTGTCGAAGAATCTCTATTATGTGTTAGCGCACTTTCCAGGCTTATGACTTTTTCAAATGGGAAAAGCGATGAAATTATATATTTGAATTTGTTGAATTAAAAGTTTTCTTTATCTAATGTGATGATAAGAAGCTGTCTTTTGAAAATAGACTAGAAAATGCATGTGCCTCTGTAAACCAGACATTTAGAGGGTGATAATATTATGTTTTGGAATGTGAAATTTCTGTCCAAGTTAAAACATACTGTTCAGTACACATGGACCATGTCTCAATTGAAAAACAAGCTAACTACTTTGTTTCAGTCCTTTGTAACTTCTTGCAGCAATACAGGCTGATAGAATGCACTATTCGTAGACACATGATACACACCCCTGTCATGCTGATAAATCACTGATTTGGTAGAACCAAAGTACGCCGTACCAGCATGAATCGGACGGTACGGGGCATACCATACTAGTTCAGTACCGGTATCCGGTGCGGGTGGTGTACTGACATTTGGTACGCCAAAAAATTTTCGTACCGTATCATATCGATATTATGCTAGTGCAACACCGATACGGGGCCGGTACCGAGACGGCAAACCTTGAGTAGAATAGTTTGGAACTTATTCGTACTTTAATAGTTATTTGACTTACCACACCATCTCATTCTACCTCAGAGAGAGAGAGAGAGAGAGAGAGAGAGACCATCATATTATGTTGCACAACATCTGATGCAATTTGAGATATCTCAAGGGTCATATCCAATTGATTTTTATAGCTTTAGCACACATATGTGGATAGCATAAACAATAGCAAATATTAAGGGATTGTTCCTACATTTGGCCATATTGACTGACTAGTGCCACCACTTAAATCTTTTTTGAGAAAAAAGATGGGAATAAATCTCATCATTTTATTACAGGAGATTATGGATTGAGTACATACCAAAAATATTCCAGAAAGCAAAGTGATCTAAAGAAATTAACGACCTCCATTTTGTAAGAAACTTAAGGAACCCAGCTTGTCTGAGAAAAAAATAATCTTTTTGATAACTTCAGATGCATCAGCTTCAGAGCCCTGAAATATCCTTACTCCTCTCTTTCCATATTCTCCACCACATAGCCATGAGCAGAAGATTCAAAGTTTCAAACCAACTCACACTTCTTAACCCTTTGATTCCTCCATTTTTTGCCAGCAAGAGGCCAAGTATCCTCAGCCTTAGTCCTTCCTTTGTTCTTGAAGTTATGCCAACTGGCTCTAGCAAAACTGCAATTAGTAAATAAGTGAGATACAAATGTTTACGTGAGACCAATTTCTCTTATTTAAATTATCAGCAGTCAACGCTCTGCTTCAGAAGCCAGGTGAACATTTTCCCACTACTCCTAAACTAACAATGGCTGCTATTATTTCTATATCTCCATAACTTGTGAATTTCCAGATCTATAATGATTAAATTTTTCTTGGTATGCCAAATTACGAGGTCAAGTATTGTCAATTGTATGAATCCTTTTGACATTTTTGCCCCAGGAACTTTAGCTCTTCAAAATTTGACTACCACTTCATTCAAACATTATCGCAGGAGTATCTTGTTCTTTTATGTCAGTTTAATTGTTAACTAACCAGATGTCTTTGCTTCCTTTCTAGGTTGCATTTGCTAGAAAAGCATTAACAAAACCAGAGCTCAGGATGGCACATAATCTGCATACAGTGTCATCTCTATTAGGCGGCGCACTTTTTATTGCTGATGATTGCTTTCCCCAGACTCCTTTTATTCATGCGGCCTGGCACCTTGCTGCCGCAATTGGTGTAGGGACTTGTAATAAGCTTCTTGAATGATGCTATGGGCATCTTCACTAGCAATTCTCTTTCTTTGATGAACTCTATGCAAGAGCAGGTCATTATCATCAATCTGTCGATATATCAATTTACAGGAAGACTGTCACCCATGCAAAATGAAAACAAAAGCAATTAGAATTTCATATTTTGCTCTCTCTCAAAAAAAAAGTCTCGCAATTGGTTCCATTATCATGACTTCTAGTAATTTCTTTGTTTTTTTAGCCAAATATAATTCCTCCCATAATCAAAAACCTGATTTCTCATATAATTACCGAAAAAAATTGGACTCAGTTCCCTCATCATCATCAACATTTGCTTTTGTTAACATAGAAAAGTTTCTCCTTACACGGATAGCATGTATTCTGGTTCTTTTTGTAATCTTGGTGGTTTGTAGTGATGAAAATAAATGATTTTTTAAGTTAGGTAGATAGTCAACTAGTAAATGGAATGAACAACCAAAACCTTTTTATCTCTATCTTTATTTCTTTAATTCTTCTTTTTTTTTTTTCAGTCGTTGCTTCTTCCTTATTCTAATGACAAAGAAATGGCTACTGCAACTACATTTGCATCGCACCCTAAAACCAAGTTCAGGTATCGAACAGCAAATGCTCAGCTGCTTCATGTGGTAGCTCACTTTCCAGCCTCGGTCCTTCTCAGCGACTTGGTTGTATTTGCAGCCGAGCCTGCTTTAGGTTTTGTGAGTAGAACACAAGCCAAAGGCATGTGAAAAAAAGGAAGGGGCAAAAGATCTAGGATGTTTACTCCCTATCAGGTTGGTTTGGTTGATAAGTGAGACATGGAAATGTGAAGTAGGGAAGGGCTTCTGTTTGAGAATTTCGTTTTAAGAATTCTTTTTTTTTTTTTAAAGCATTTAAATTTTCTCCCTCATTGTACAAAAAGAAATTGTGGGACACAATGCCCTCTTCACCACTCTTGTTCCCACTAATCTGCTTGTCTCGTACTTTGGCTGTGGTTTCCTGAAGGTGTTCGACTTCGACATGGCTACTGAGATCTA
Organism: Phoenix roebelenii; assembly: GCA_025769935.1. Lineage (NCBI taxonomy): Eukaryota > Viridiplantae > Streptophyta > Magnoliopsida > Arecales > Arecaceae > Phoenix > Phoenix roebelenii. The sequence goes on along the minus strand of JAOXJJ010000653.1, from coordinate 96,170 downwards.
TTGTAAGCTATGAGATATCTGTATACGAAGAAGATGATGGTGTTATAAATTCTTAGAGCTTGCGATCGATTTGGAGTTGTATGCATTGGTCAACAATGTTCTATCAGACTTCAAGGATTCAGATACCATAAAAGCTTAATGTCGAAATCGAATTGATGGTGAGGCTACTAGTGTTAGAACTAAATTGCTGACAGAAGTGGCACCATTAGTTCAAATTGTTGCTGGAAATTGGATCTGGGGGCGACCGGTCGACTGAGGAGGGGGAGCTCCGGCGAGGACTGGTGGGCGGCAGATCGTCGGCGTGCGGCGTCCTCTAGGGGGGACCTGCAAGAAGCCGGTGGCCGGGTCTTCTGACGCGGCCCTCCGATGCCTAAGTCAGAGGGGGCGGCAAGTGCAGATGAGGAGAAACAATAGTATATGTCGAAAGTTTTTGCCCTCCAGCCCCCTCTACAATGGAGTTGTTCTCCTTTTATAGAGGAGCGCTGGGTTACCTGTGAGGTGATGGGACGAGGTCGTCGTACAGTGGAGCATTCCGCATGAATAGGCGCACGATCAGGTGAATTAATACTGTCGTGGGAGCGAGGTCAGAGTCAGGGAATTGTCATGGCTGACTGGACACAGCCGAGCTGATTTGCCGGAGGGGACTGGAGATTCGTAGATAGCAGGTGCCATGCGCATTAATTGTTGAGTGAGCCAGAGACGCGCATTAATGGTGGAGTAAACTGGAGGTCTTCAGGAGCCATGCCTGATGATGGTTGAGTAAGCCGGAGACGCGCATTAAATGCTGGGGGCGATGACAGGGTATGGTCTCCGATCGGGCTATGGAGGGATGTGACCGCAGTAGGTGAACGGAGATGTTGGACTTCCGAAATGGTGAGCTCTGAAGTCAAGAGTGTCGGGCGTATCTGAGGTCGGACGTATCCGAGGTTGGACGTATTCGAGGTCGAACACCTCCGAGGTCGGGCGCCTCCGAGGTCGCGTGTTCCTCAACGTGCTCACATGCTTAGAGGCAATTTGTATTACGCCAACACAAACTACTGCCGAAAGGCTTTTGCTAGAATAAATGGAGGTGTCGCCTAACTAGATTCAAATGATTAAGGGAGTTGCAACACTTGAAGAATATAAGATTATGCATGCAGGGTGTCATCAGATAAAGATTGATGTTGTAGATCTACTGCTAGAAGTAAGGCTGCAAATAGGTCGGGTCGACTCATGACCCGATCCGATCCGACTCAACCTATTTTGAAGGATTCGTGGAGCCGAGTCGGATCCTAAAGTTGAATCCATTCTATTTTCAAGTCGGATATGAGCTTACTAAATTCAGATTCAATCCAACCAACAAAAAAAAAACGCACATAAAATACTAAAATATTATTATAAATAACAATTTTTCATTTCGTCCTAGTTTCAATCTCTAATGTAATAAATGCCTTGATTTTGTGAGGTAGATATGGCAGCTGCGGATGAGCAAGGTTATGGGGAGAGAGACAATAGCATGGTTGTCAGTATAATAAATGCCTCTCCTCTATTGCAGAGAGAGAGAGAGAGAATAGGGGTTGTTTGCATAATAAATGCCTCTTTTGAGTCTTCTCTATTTCTGAGAGAGAAAGAGAATAGTGTGGTTGTCAGTGTAATAAATGCCTCTTCTTTATATCTAATAGGACAGCATGAGCGGTCGATGAGGTCCCGAAGCTTTTCTGGAGGTCGGCGTCACCTCCAATGGCGATCAGGAGCCCGTCAGGGGACACATGGCTGGAGGAGAGATACTCGACGGCCAGGGGACCGAGGACCGCCACCGCCATGGCCCAGTCTTCGTCTGACCACACCGACGAACCCACTCCCACTCCCGTCCCCATCTTCGTCTTCATCGATCTCCGTAATCCCCGACTCAGTAAATCTTAGCCAAGAATTTTGCTCGGAATAAATTTTAGAACAATTCAAAGATCTCCCAAGATCTCCTCTCTCATTTCCCATATCTCAATCTCCGCAGACGTTGTTTTCCCTCCAGCTACCTACTTCACCAGCTCTACAATTTTTTGAATTAGATCGAGTTATATATGGATGCGATCCGAATGACCTGTTGGGTCTACTGAAAATCCAACCCAATCCGACTCGATTTTTTATTGAGTCGGATTTAGATCCAGAATTAGAATCTGAACAAAAAATTGGATCGGATCGGATCGGGGTCACTCAAAACCCGGTCCGACCCGACCCATTTGCACCCTAGCTAGAAGTAGGCTGGGCATGGGCTTGTGAAAGTGAATCCTAGGTTCTTCAGTATTAAGCATGCTGAATTTTTTTTTTTTCAAACCATAGCTGAACCTAATCGGGTTGCCTACATACCCCTTCATAAGGAGGATCAAATCATACGTAATTCTTTTTAAGTTTTAAAAACGCAGCGGAAAAACCGAATCAAACAATTTAATTCACGCATGCTTACAAGATCAAATCTAGGAATCAACACCTTAAGAACATATAGGATTATGCTGAAATCGTTTAAACAATTATGCAAAAACTTTCATGCATGATTAACTATCAGATCTAAAAAAAAAAAACACTCTATTCCGATTAATCTCCAAATATCCATCGAATGGATTCTAGAGATAACTCCGTGAGGAGCCTCAAAGGAGGGTAAAACCTTGGAGAATCATACCTATATCCTGACTCCAAAATAAAATATTGATGTGGGATTAATATCTTTTATGATAGAAGAAACTTGTGGATCTGATCCTTGACTTCGCAGCCACGCACATGAATGACCTCTATGAGAAGTACACGCGAAGCCTAAGGTAGATCATCTTCTGCAGGAGTGCTAGCTCGCGCAGGAACGTTGCAATGGCTGAAGCTGTCTCCTTCTAAACACTCAACCTTTGATTGTTCTTCAAGGATATGGAAGATAGACGTGAGGAAGAAGGAGAAGAAGGGATGGAGGCCCTCAGGGAATTTTTTCATAATTTTTTTGAAACCTTTAAATATTGTATATAATGAACCCAAGGCATGAGGGTCTTTTATAGCTAAAAGACCACTCCACGCCTCACAACTAATTTAGCTGATAAAATCTCCAAAAAATTCTGGTGGTTTGGCAGCTAAGAGGAGATAAATATATCCAAATTTTGTGCATTTTGGATCTCTAAAAGATAGGAATTCATGCATCCAAAGTTCAGCCGCAGACCACCCTATTTCATGCACCATGCAGTCCCTACAAATTAGAAAATTCATCTAAATCGTTCTAGAAAGATTTAAGGTGCCATTTTTATAGAAAATATAGCCCCACGCCTCCTCTCTTTTCATGCCAATTTTTAGCCAAAAATAAGGAGGATAGGCATGGAAAATATTGGAGATAAATCAAGGTGTCATTCTTCTCCAAGAAGATAAGGATAGGTTCTTAAAATTTAGGGATTCTTCTTCTTATCCAATTCTAATTATTTGGACTCATAATCCTCATCAAATAAGGTCTTCTAAT
>JAOXJJ010000653.1:72593-92607 GCA_025769935.1 Phoenix roebelenii | reverse complement strand
TTTATTAATTTATCAATTCATTTACAAAATTCAATCATCAATATGCTGACGATTGACATTTAGGATACAATTCTCAACAACTTGGCCATGCAGGCCTTAGATCAAACTGACAGCAGAGCTTTGTGCATCAAAAATGGAACATATGGTTGCTATCATAAGCGATTTGAGGGTACTACGTTTAATTGCATGGGTGCCTGCTGTGATTAGGGTTATGCCAGAACCCTACTCTAATACTAGATTGATGCAAGCCGGTGATCCGAGATGATTGAGGATTTGTAAGTGATAAATAAAAGGGAATTGGCCTTTTTGGAAGAGATAACTTTGGTATAACAGGGTAAGCATGCATAAACAAAAGGATTTCCAAATTTGGATTATGGAAGTGTAGGTATGTTTTGGAGTAAGAAATAACTTGGGGTACAGACTACCAAGTTAAAACCTAAGAAAGAAAATAAGACATCTCCTACTCTAGAAGGGAATTGGGGATGTGCAATGTGCAAAAACTAATAATAATAATCAATTTTTTGGGAAATTTTAGAATAATTATGGATGCAAGAAAATAAATAGTATAACTATAAAACAAGATAAATGTGATAATTAATTGAAGTTTTACTAATTGAATCCCTCAATCTGCTCAGAATTGCATTGTCATCACTAGGCTTTCCATGTATCTATCAAATCTTCCAACTTGGAGTTGCATCATTTTATAAGCGGAGTCACACCACCAAAGAACACTCACAAGTCTCAAAGCTCTAAATTAGTTCAGTATTTTATGTGAAAATAAAGGAGTATATAAGGTCTTCAACAGCCCCATACAATGAATAGGTGATGTAGGTGAGGAGGTGCAAGTACAAGGTCAGAGTGACATAGTAGAATTAAAAAGCAAAAGCCTAATTATTAATTAAACTAGAAGATGAATTAAAGAAGAATTAGAAACTTGAGACAAGAACTAGAAGCGAACTAGAATCTAGAAATTAAAGTAGAAAACTAATTAGATGGTGAAAGAGCAACTTGAAGGGAACTGTTGCTGGAATTTGGACCCGGGGGCGACCACTGGGCCAGGAAGGTGGAGCTCCGGCGAGAATCGGCGAGCGGCGGTCCGACGGTGCACGGCGTCTTCTAGGAGACCTGCAAGAAGCCGGTGGCCGGGTTTTCCGGCGCCGGCCCTCCGATGCTTAAGTTAGAGGGGAGGCTGAAATATGTGTGAATAGCTGGAGTTCAAGAGAGTGAGAGAGTCCAGTGTTCCGAGTCCCCGTCCCCCTGCAGGGGGTTTTCCTTTTATAGGTGGGCAACGGGTTTACCTGTGATGCGACAGGGCGAACGTACTGCCGTATGATTGGACATGCAATAGAAATTAATGCTCGATCGTGTGAATCAATACTGTTTTCGTAGAAAATCAGGCCGAAGCTCTTGAATTATTGCGGAGGCATGTCGCCATTCATAACTAAACAGGTTTGCCGTAGGGAGCTGGATATCCGTAGACAACATGAGCCATACACCTTAATTGTTGAGTAAGCTGAGTGCCTGCTGAGGTCATATGCATTGATTGTTGAGTAAACTGAACGCCCATAGAAGCCATGCGCATCGATTATTGACGAGGGCAAGACATAGTTTATTGGTCGCGTAGCAGGGAGATACGACAACAGCGCACAGGTCGGGCGTTTTTGGGTCGGTAGGGCTGCTCGGATGCTTCTAGGTCGGAGGGGCCACTTGAGCGCCTCCGAGCCTCCAGGTCGAAGTCTGCTCGGACACCTCCAGGTCAGAGGGTCTGGAGAATCTGCTCGGCCGCCTCCTGTTCGGAGAGGAACTGCTCGGATGCATTCAGGCGCCCAGGTCGGAGTTTACTCAGACGCCCCCTGCTCGGAGGGAATGCTCGGCCGTCTCCTGCTCGGAGGGGCTACTCGGTCGTCTATACGAGCATGGCAACTTATATTTTTCCCCCAACAGGAACTAGAAAATATTGAAGGATAACTAGTAGCTTTACCTTGCTCGTAAAGGTCTTTGTTAACTCATAGAATCCACCATAAGCATTTGAAGGATATAGCGGTTCATCCAATCTACCAATTCATAATCAGTGTCCCCCAGAATCCACCAAAGTCGCTCCAAAATCTACTAGACCGTATGCAAAGTCCATCATATAAGAAAAGAAATACATTTACTTAAGAGGGGAAAAAAAATTCATTGATTGAATTTTATGTAGATGGAGGGAGTATTTGATATAGCTCATGGATGCACTATGAAGTTGATTAGGACATGACTTATATTAATTATAGACCTTCTAAAACTCATTAGCACCTTAAGGACACTTCTAGACACTAAAACTAAATAGATAGTGATTTCTATGCCATCAGATTAATCAGATGACATCATAACTACCTTTATATGACTCCCAGTTTGAGTCGGATTCAAAGAAACAACTAACAAGAAGTATAAGTAGTATGAGGGTGAGGCACAACCCATGTTTGAGGTCATTGAGTCATGAAGGTAGTGAAGACAAGGCAAACCTAGGAAAGACAAAGCATACAAGTAGTAGGTTGGGTATCTTGCTGCATGCAAGCAATGGGACTAAAACTTGCGTCCATTTAACTCATGATGTGTACCCCAAAGGGTTGGGTTTCGCGCACACATCATCCTATTGAGCTTTTGATAGACTAAATATCACTCCCTAGATACGCCACCTTTCTTTCTTAATCGAAGCTTTAATCAGTAAAATGGTAAATTAAACATTGTAGAAGATAAAATGGTGGACAACCTCGGAGAGGAACCCTAGTTAAAAAGAAAAGGTAGGATCTGCCACCTATTTTTTAATGTGAGAACTAGAAAACCTCAATAAAACTGGAATAATAAGGCTACCATTCCTAGAGATGGTTGGAAAGGGTTAGCAATATTAGAATTACCATGATCCTTGAATCAGACCCTCACCTTGCCGGTTGAGAGGCGCAGATGGCCTATTTATCACCAAATAGAGATGAATATCATAGGGTAGCAGTAGAAAATTCTTTGGCCTTGAATTAGAGAATTATTCAAGAAGAACAGCCATCTCGATACGTCAAGAATTTCCTACTATTTATTAAATTATCATACAACTTTCAATCTTATTTTCACAATCAAAAACCTACCGAAAGATCTCAACTTTCAAGATTTCTCTGGAAAAAAAAATTCTAAAAACTTTGTATCGAAAACTAGGACAAGATCATGATTTTGAATTTTAAGACATCCAAGTATAGCCTAAAGTCTATAGAGTTCGAGCAGCAAAGCCACCACCAACTCCTTCCAACTCGCTTCTCCTTTGAAGTCTCCAAGCAGCTCCCCACCTAGCATGGGAGAAGTAGCACAGATTTGGGGTCAAGCATACTGCTACTGATGCTAGAACTGCGGAAACACTTAGTTAATTATTTAAATTGTTTGTCCACAGCCATATTCTAAATTATATTTTGTAATGGTACAAGACAAGTATCTATAGATCAGTAACCATTCTTTTTTATTTAGGCTCTCACGTTTCTGGTACAATGCTGAATCTTTTCAGGAAAAAGAGAAGCAACTACTGTTTTAACCAACAGTTGCACACACACAAATGCATTGCACCTGGCCCTCTGATGCTTTTTAATGGAGTCATATTTTGCAAGGTCAGATACAGATGATGAATGGAGTTCATAAGAACTCTCTTTAAGCAACAATATTAACCAAGGCATTCAGTACCGCCTGCCGAGTTGGTAAAGCAGGGATTGCTCCTCTCTCCATCACAGTCAGTGCTCCACATGCATTTGCAAACCTGAGGGCTTCTTTTAGTCGACCTTCATCCTGTCATGATTAAGGAAAACACTTGATAAGAAGCCAGAAAAAGATTCCACCACCAAAATTGTCACTAGTAATCTTTGACCCAACAATTAAGGTTAGCAATAGGGCATTAAGCAGATCGAACTGGATCGGAGTTTGACATAAATCTAAATCCAATCAACATCCAAATCAGGTCAAAAAGTTAAATCCAGGCCTTCTCCATTTCCATTTCAGTTGGGTCGGATTGGGTTTAAGAAATATTTTATTGATATATTGGGTTTTCAAGATCCAAATGTCTAGGATAACCAAAACACAAGGCATATGTAACATGTAAAAGTAGTTTCTTAATTATATCATAAATATATTATGTAAAGGAAACAAACACTTAAAACAACTTGTAGACATAATCAAGAACTCATTTTGCACAAATTTGATAGACGACCACATACCACATGAATTATCATCGAGGACAAACTCTTTATTAACTACATAAAGTTACAGCTAAAAGAAAAATAGGTTCTTAAATACAAGGAGGGCTGTAAAGGTTACTTCGTAATCCAATCTCCAATTTGTATTTGAAATGAGTCATATTTTACCAATCCAAGCTAAATCAGACGACTTTGGCGTAGATTGGACCGCATAACTTTCAGGTCAGTTTTGGATTGGTGGTAGGTTGATCTGATTCACTTGCCTAGTCATTGAGAAAAAAACATAGCCTGGTGACAACATCCGCTAACAACTAGAATATCATGCATTGCACCTCATTAGGGAACTCCATTCCTTAATGCTCACAATAATTTTTTGACTTCAGGAAAGCAGTGGGTGGCAAAAAACATCCAATTTCCGAACGAGAATAATTACTCGAATTGTAGATCTGCAATTAACTTGAAGCATTTGGTGGCACGATTTGAGGCACGAAACTAGTGAGAAAACCACCAAAACAAAACTCAGTGGTGATAGTTTATAAGATCTAGTGAAGTTCTCCAGTCTTGCATAGGTTTCTCTTTTTGTTTTTCATCAACCAAAAGTTCCCTGCTTTGAGCCATAACTATATGTTTTGTACAAGCCACAGAAAAACATGCATAGATTGAGTTTGATGAATCACGGCACAAGATCAGCTGACACTGAAGTATTTAAATGTAATCTTTAGACTTCATGGACAAATTCTAATTAGACAAGGAATCCCTGTCACAACTGTGCTAGTATACCAAATACTCTAAAATTAAACTCTCTCTCTCTCTCTCTCTCTCTCTCTCACGCACGTGCGCACACACAAAAACATATACTTATGCACATACGCATGGATTGTGTTCGTTTATATATGTGTGTGTATGTGTGTATATATGCATATGTACATATGCATGAATGTAAGTACAACTAAGTATGTAAAAAGTATGTATTTATGTATGCGCATAATCATAATACACACAAGGTGTACAGAAAGGACTTTACACCAATCAAAAAATTCAACGATCCGTGTTGCAAATCCAAAATCCAAGCCATGGATGTAACCGAAAACAAAACGTCTATATATAAAATATCAAGTGGTTCAGAGAATCCTAGCTATCCATCATATCATCCTAAAATTAACATATTATATTTTCCCTAAACTATATATTTCAAAGAACTTGATGCATAAGGGCTTTCAATATCTGTGAATTTTTTATACAGGCATTTTAGACATCATATTTTACATCAAATGGTCCAGATTTTGAGTTTACAACATGGATCATCAAATTTCCTGGTGAGTGTAAAGTCCTCCCTTTTCCACATCCCATATGTATTACAAACTAACTATATATATCAAGGTTGACAAACTGCCTAGGTGAGGCTAGGAGGTGGACCCTCTGTATAACCTAGGTAGGTGCTGAGGTGCCAAGGCAGGATGCAAATCTCCGAGCTTGTATTATGCATATGTTTAAACATCTGTATAAATAAGCATTTGCATATATCATATATACACACTTCTTTCACAATATATAGCATCATGAAACCTGATTTTCACACTTAAAAAGTCCAAATATTAAAATCCTCTAGAAGAAGGAGAGCAGCAACAGCATTGCTCCACTAAAGCAACCAGTAGACTGTACAATACAGCTAGGCAGTCAGCACCTAGCAAGAAGCAAAAGGCAGAGAAGGAAGAAGATGGGAAAATGCAGCAGCCAAGAAGTAGCAGGTCTATGGCCAAAAACCAACCATCAAGGAGGAGGAGGAGAAAAGCAGAACAAAATGAAAAATTGGAAAAAGAGGCTGAAGAGCAGCCAAATGAAGAAGCAGCAGGAGTAAAATAGAAAGAGGAATAAAAACTAGTGGAAGGAAAAGAAAATGAGATTGGTTGAAGAAGAAAGAAACATAAACTTTGCAGTAGTGCTAGCAACTTTGCAGCCACTGCCACCACTTCCAGCTGCTGGTTGACCTTTTGGTAGCCATTTATCAGCTCATTACCTATTACTAGGTTGGTTATAGCCTTTGCTACCCTCCCACACGTCCCACATGGGGATCAAATAGGAAAAGAAAATGTGAAAAGAAATCCCTAAAGAAGAAGGTTTAAGCAGGCTTAGCCTAGGTAGCACGGTCAAATTAAGCGCCTAGGCAGCCACCTAGGTGCCTAAGCAGCCACTTTTAACAACACCATATCCATACATACATCTATAATATCTGTATGCATGTATATGTATATATTCACTACATAACTCCGCTCATATCATTCTTCATCCAGCTGCTATTCTCATATAAGGGTGATGGTTGCAGATCTTTATTATGACCTCTTTTGTTTCTGACTGTCAATGTTTGATTTGCATTAAGCTCTGCTTTGTTTTCCATTCAATTCAGCAGCTCTGTTAATCATAGATTGAGAATGTGTCAGCTAGACTAGACTGACTTGTAAGGAAAATTAGTATCTCTGATGACCCCATTCATGTCATACGGATCATCCTTTGCAGTTAGATTATGTCAGTGTTCATTTTTGCCAAATGGTAAGCAAAACATTCATTTGTAACAATTTCTGGTACAAGAACCTGGCTCTAGCATACACTCTAATTCTTGTCATCCTCATTGATGCAAGCAAGTTCAAGAGGAAGTTCAGATAACAAAGGAGAAGCCAAAACATGATCCTCATCCAAGACCAATAGGTTTATACTTGTAACAATAAAAGCTGCAGCTCTATGCCATTTTCTCCATATCTAGGTCATATTCAAATCTTCTAATGATGCCAAGCAATTCCAGAAAATTTTAAGCAAATGTATAACATTCCAAGCCAGAACTCGTGGCCTTTATAGACAAAGAAGTGTAATCTCAGAATCCATTTCAATCGATAATTTAATATCGGTGCCTTTAAGCTGAATAATATGTCTTAAATTTTCAAGGCTCCAAAAAGTTCAATACAAAATATATGATACTTGAAGCAAAGTCAGTCCTCATACCTGAGAACTACACATCCATTTTCATCTCTAAATAGACCACCAGAAAAAGGAATTAGAAGCAGAAACTGATCCAACAGAGTTCAGTTTCAGCCACCTTTGAGAAGGTCATTTTCACTTTAGCACAACAATATTTTTCATTTTGTAATTGATAGGACAATCCCAGTTATCCAATGCCCTAATCTCAGAATTCAATATTTCAGTATTGTTCACTGCTGCACGACATTTTGTAATGTATGTCAATTAGTTCATGTTTCTTTTCTTCTAGTGCAACATGCTTATCCTCTTTAAACTTACTCATATATTTTTGTATTTATATATGCTTGAGAATTTATGTTTTGAAATATTTTTGAAGATATACATTTGTCATCTTTCTACAGACTCTTCCTAGGGAATATCATAATCTCGCCCTGGGTGAAGACCTCAATGGACCAATTGTCAAAAATTCGCAGACTAAAAAGTGGAGAAGAACACCTCAAGCTCTCAAAACAGGCTGTGAGAGTCAGCTGCAATGGCTTATTATCTTAACAAGACTGATTAGAGGAAAAGAGGGAAAAGAAAGAGGTGACCGTACATTACAACATAATGTACTTTAGCTTGCAAACCATCTGTGCATTAAATACTCAAATAAGAATCTAGAACACAAAAATATCAGCATCATTAACAAGAGTACAAGAATAATCTATGATATTGTTAAACACAGATCTAAGCAAAACAAACATGATCACTGCACCTGCATAGATTCAGATTAAGCTGCGAAGTGCAACTAGAAATTTATTATAACTGCAAACCTTATCCTTACTTAAGTGAAAGAGTATGTTAAAATCCACTTATAACTAGAATATAAATAAACCAAGTAAAATCTTCGTGCACCTGTCATTACATATATTTCCAGGTTACCATGCAGTAACTAAATACTAAGAGAATGTTGAGGGTAGTTATTAGAAAATTCAATACTTAAGGATCATTTGCAATCACGGTTCACAGCAGCAACATTGGTTATAGTTTCAAGCATGGGCTACAGAAAGTTGTACCTGGAGCAAGGAAATATCAGTGGCTAATTGTGATAATATTCCAGCAACAAAAGCATCTCCAGCACCAGTAGTGTCCACTGCATTCACTTTTAGTCCACTTACCCTCCCACTGAATTCCTACAAAATAAAAAGGCATCAAACACTAATTCTAACCAGATAAGAAAAACATCAAAACAGTGCTGAGTAATTTCATCTGGCAGCCTATCGATATATATGTTAGTCTCTAGCAGTTCTATCGATGTAGAAATTGTGTTAGCCAATCAGTCAGCCTCCGGAGGACAACAATTTGCTTTTCCAACCGTCGATTCTCTTTTTCATTTTCTCCAATAGAGGAAGGCAATGCTCTCTCTTTATTCTCTTGGGGGACTCCGAACCACTTTTCAAAAGTTCGTTTTCTCCGGTTGTCGTAATTTGCGAAACTCATGATGAAGAGGGAAAGTCTTCGAAATCTGGCATCTCTTGCTAACATAGTCCCTGTTACAAAGAAGGATGGCCAGGTGGGTTTTTGGGACTAGCCAATGAGCAGATAGAAGCCTAAATGAAACTCTCTCGTTCTACTAGCGCGAGGGACCGCTTGTCCCTCCGTGCACATGATCCTGCCCCCCGCCGGGGGAAATGCATTCACTAAATTATTCTCAAGAACAAACTAATCAAGAACTACTGAAATATTCACAAATTATTCATAAATTTTATGATTTGTTCACAAATTGTTCATAACTATTCTAGATGACCTTTATGAATTGCAAACAAATGATGCCATATGTTGCAGGTAGAATCGTATGCTATTGTTTATTTTTCTTAGCTCTCTAATGCTTGTTTTCATATGAATAAACATATACATAGTTCAATTATCTTACATTCTTTATTTTAGTAATATTTCTAGAATTTCAAATTATCAAAGTCCTTTTTGAACTTTTGACAATTTTAAAGTTTTTCTGCATTCTGAATCTTTGCCTCTAGCCGCATTCATCCTGAATGCTAAACTTGTGACTACACTCCTGTGCACTTCAATATACAGAAAAAAATGAGGAGGTGGAAAGTCCTAAATCAACGAGAACTACGATCTACAGATTGAAGCCCTTTCTTTCCGCTTAAGTCATCACACAATAAGAACAAGATTTTCGAGAAGAGCATATCAATAAAAGATCTTTTTGAACATAAAATCATTATAATTAAGTTCCTCCATGCTTCTCATGTCAGCATATGGATCTAAGGAATACATAACCTAGTATGGTCAAACTCATAGCCCATAAGAACAAGAACAAGCATTAGTAAGGACCATAAAGTGACCAAATGCGTCGACCCAAGTTTACAAGCTAACTAACACCCATTTGGCATTGTTGTAGATAGTAGAGCATTCTCTAAAGAGCCTTGGGCAATGAAGCTTTCACTAGCAAAGCTTTTAATAAAAAGCTATTTACTATTTGATAACTATATTTCTAAAGTGTTGTGCAACTTTAACATCTATTTGGTAACCCAATTGACAAAGTACTTTTAGTATCAGGAGATAAAAATAAAAGACACTGCATAGTATTTTCAATTATCTAACTATTGGTACTATAAAAACTGCTATCATGAAATATTCTTAATTTACAAATTTGACGTAGTGCTGGAAGTAAGAAATAGTGAATAGCCAGCAAAACAAGAGCTAAAATTTAGCAAGATTGAAAAAGGAACAAGAACAATGGATTTTAGGGTTTGTAAACCACTAACTTGTAAAACAAGAACAAGACGGCTGCTTAATTTGAGTCTAAAAGACTGTTTATACTAGGGTTACAGCAACTCTCTAATCCCAGCCCTTGATGATAAATAACCCCATCTAATCTTAGCCATACAAACTCAATAAAAGTCACATGCCAGTCGTATGACTACTTAATATAACTCGAGACATAATTAATGACCACAAACTAAACTAATCAAAAGAACAAAATAAAAGTAGCTAATTAAGCAAACTAATTGGATGCTCCTACATTAAAATTACTTATTTTGATATTTTAATCTAAATAATATAATAAATAACAATTTTTTATATTTATTATAGAAGATAATAATATCCCTATAATATTACAATTCTACTATTATAATATAATAATGCAAAATTGGTATTTTAATAGAATATTACAATAATATTATATGACTACTTAATATAACTCGAGACATAAGTACTGACCACAAACTAAACTAATCAAAAGAACAAAATAAAAGTAACTAATTATGCAAACTCCTTGGATGCTCCTGCATTAAAATTATTTATTTTGATATTTTAATCTAAATAATATAATAAATAACAAATTTTTATATTTATTATAGAATATAATAATAGTTTTATAATATTACAATTCTACTATTATAATATAGTAATACGAAATTGGTATTTTAATAGAATATTACAATAGTATTATATTATAATATTATTATAGTATAATATTAGTATAGTATAATAGTATTGTATTACTATAATACAATATATATTATATTATATTATACCATCGAAACTATTATTATAAATTATTGTTAATCTGTAAATTATATTTTATATTGTGATCTTAATAATATAATAAATAAATTAAAATCTTAATTGCATGAGTATGGCATAAAAATACCAACTTAAATGATTATGGCAATAAAAAAAATTTAAACTAATTTTAAAAAATTCCGTTGCCAAGACTTAAACTTGGGTTTTGCCCAAAAGCTCCAAATTGAAGCTTGCCTCTAGTAGACCATTTTCAATTTTTAAATGAGTCAAAAAGCTATTTCAAAATTTTTACGAAAGACCTTGAAATCATCTAAAAGAGCTTCTACCTCTCCAAGAAGCACCTTTGGCCCTCCAAAAGCAATACCAAATTGGGCTTAAGACAAGTAACACAGGATCAAGTCATCAATAAAACATCAAGAAAAAACCAGACCTAGGATTTTTCATCTTATCATGCTATGTCCTAATATCTTGTTGGACAACTAACTCTCTCTCATGATTAATCACAATCACCCAGTAGTTCCATAATACCATTGCATTCAGATCTGACCGCAAAGTTAGTATTATCAACTCCACAGGTCATAGTACTCTCAGGTCCAAGGATTCATGTAATTTATCATGCTCCTAGGTCCAACGAAACAATAAATTATAGTATGCTTCTGAGGAGCAACTCATAAACTGTTGACCACCAAATATAACACTACATATCAATACTCAGGTGCAAACAGTCAACACGAATTGGCCAGAAGAATGGCCTGAGTAGTAACCAGTAGGCATGTGCACTCCACCAAGGTAGCCATGAAAGTGTAATGCCTCAATCACCCTTGGCTATAAGTGAACTTAGCGGTGCAGAAAGAGACAATCCTCCCATGAGTCAGTGAATCTGATAACAACTTGCCTCTTCAGAGTCATGCAACTTATGGATGTTCTGAAAATAACTTGAAGGGCAAATACTCAACACACATGATCGTATTCATAAATGAAAATTTAAAAAAAAAAAAATATGCATGAAAAATTTTCAACAAACCATCCCTCAAAATATCACTTCTAGGACAAAAAAACACCAACAAAAAGCACATCGATGAAGAAGATGCTTTAGTGAATGTGAGTAAACAAGGAGTGATTAAAAAATGCAGATAAGGTGGAGCTTAGGAGTTGCATCACAAGGGTAAAATGATGGTAACTGTTACAGATCAAATGACATGATCATGTATGTCATGAAATAGAAAAGACCTAAGGGGTAAGGCAGACTAGGGGCTTGAATTCCAAGTTGAAAAAGGCAGACTTTAAAGTTGTGAGACTATCTTTTGAAAAACTTGCATTCATAAAGCCAATAAACACTTAGAGAATTAAAAAAATATATGGTTGATATAGTAAAATTGTTACACTCATTTACACATGTTACTAAGCAAATACAGGTAAAGTAGCAAATAGACATAAAAAGATGGCTTAAATATGTGATGAAAATTATTATGACCTCAGATGGTCCATAATATGGAAACAATATTAAATGAAAAACTTAGTTCCATAAATTTGGTTGATGGACATCTTAAATATTTTGTTATTGAGCAAAAAGACTAATGGAATTAAAGCATTATCATAAACAGCATGATAACATATAGATTATATTGATGCAACAAAATTAATCTATACCTTGGTATAATATCTGCAGCCATGCGGGCCCTCAGTGACAAGAACCAACTTAAGATTCGGGTGGAAGAGCTTTCGTACAACTGCATCATCATATGGATCTTCTCCTTTAGTTAAAAAGGAAATTTCTTCTTCACTTACCTGTTTCATAAATGTAACTAAAATCAATAATTCTCTAAAAGAAAAGAATACAGCAAGATGTTATAGATGCTTTGCAAAACTAAGAGATGGCTACCTTGATAATATCAGCATTATCCCATATGCTCCATATTCCATCTCTAGCACTCTCTGCAGATGGCCATAGTGGAAGCCTCAGATTTGGATCATAAGAAAGAAGCACTCCAGCATCCTTAGCGGCCTTAGCTGCTGCAATATGTGCTGATTTACATGGTTCAGTGATAAGACTTATAGATCCATAGTGGAGGATCTTTGCCTAACAAAGATGTTATGATGGTAAGTACGATGAATGAAGAAAATAAAATATTCAAATAATTCAAGTGCAAAAAGAATAAAGACAGTAGTAACTGTACTAGAAACCATGAATCTCCTTATCATCACAATTATTCATCATGTACCTTCCTAATGATGTCAAGGTCAAGTTCTTTTTCTTCGAGCAGCATATCAGCACTAGGATTACGATAAAACATGAACTCACGTTCACCATCTTTTCTCAATGTAACAAAAGCCAGTGCTGTTCGAGCACCCGGATCAAACCGCATTCCTTGATTGTTCACATTATTTTCTTTTAAAATATCAGCTAGCATATACCCAAACTCATCTTCACCAACCTGTGCATGTCATTGGACAAACGGAAGATGGGGAGATTTGAGAGAGTAAGATAAAAAAACACCAGTTATCACACAGACATAAAGTAAGAACAGTTGATTTACTTCTTTCCATTACAAACATGCATGGAAAAAACCAATCCACAAATTCTGTCACTGTTAGCAAGCACATATGCAAGTAAGAACACCAGGTGGTTATATATGTTCATCGATCTTCAAGAGATCAGCAAACTACCACCAGTTTAATATTACATAATATGCACTATAATCTCATAGAAGCTAGTGGCAAACCGATAAATTTTATGAAGATGGTAAGCATCCTTACAAGCTTGGGCATCAAAAAGCCAATGCGTGGCAAAGGAAACTGGACAAATTGACTGACAAAAGGAAAATATTAAATTTTATCAACTAAAATATCATGCACGATCAAGTCTTAACACAGCTCCTTGAATTATGAATTGTGCCTTCAAAATGAATGTTGTTGCTACAGAAAAACATTGTCCTATTGGCTCTTTGACTAGAACTAGAGCTATTCCACATCCAAGAGATCTTGGTGGCTTTAAAAAAAATCTAGTGCATATGGGCATCTAATGTTCATTGATCTGAAAAGAAAAATAATTAATAGAAAGTTAATTTGTCACCATCATTTCAACATGTATCTCATCACTCAACCATACAAGATCACCATCATTTCAACAGCCAGAAGATATTGTCTGGGGTTCCTTGGTATAACTACCCAAGATCTGCTCAACACACAACCAATGTGAGACTAAATATACACTTGCACAGATCCTCATGGAGATGCCAATTAGTTTGTGGAGTCCTTGACCATGGCCCACTTTGAAATAGCTTGGTGGATTCTAAGCAACAACGAAGCCCTCTTGGCAGCAAGGTAAGACGCTACTGGTTATTTTTAGATCTTCTAATTCCTAGTTTTAGCTTCTAGTTCTTTTCTTCTTTCTTTCTTCTAGTTGTTTTGGGGGGGCTTCTAGCTGATCTTTAATTACTTCTTGTTTATCCCAGAATTAGTTTTTGCATTCTTCTTTCTCTGTCACTTTGAAAATTGCACAAGCACCATCATTACTTGCATCACTTGTGGCAAAAAAAAATATGCTTTGGCAATAGATGAATGTAGGATAGAGTTAACGAACTAGCATTACAACACGGTTCGATGCACAGAGTTGCTGCAATTGCCTGCAAAGTAGTGTTTCTTGATGCCAAATCACCATTTATAGATGCTAGACCATCATGCATCTGCTCAAAAACTTTCTTCTCATAGGACATGTTGATGAAGAATAACAATTTTTAAAACCTAATTCCTTATTTCAAGGTTCTAAATATCGTGAGATAGGGTCGTCCTAGTTTTTTCTTGGAACCGGATTCCCCTGAACCAACACTCTAGACATTGGAAGCCCCATCCTATCCTAGTCCATCTCTCAACTCATCCCATCCTAACAATCAAAATGATGCGATGCCCTATTGTCCCACCAGCATATAAAACCTTGCCTTATTTGATAACATGATGAATAGGAAATGAAATAAGACGAAAATAACAAGAGGATCAAGAAAAAGAAAACAGAATAAGGTAGGACCCTTTAGCTCTAATACCAAATTTGATGTATGACTAGAAGAGAATTAAAGTTAGAGAGGGAAGAGGAAGAGAAAGGAAATATGAGGGTCAAACCTGACCACAAAAACTTTTCTTGAAACAAAATACTATGATAAATTTGTAAAATTCATCAATTCATAATGACCCTTATAAATATCAGAACAAGTAAAGAGCATACTTCCTACTCAAAAAGGACTCTCAACCTACCTATTATGACTTAATGACTTTTTTGCATATAGTTTGACACCAAAAGGAATAGGAATATGAATATTCTAAACAAATCAGCAACTTATTTGACATCAATTTTGTTCCCAAAAAATAGTATGTTAACTATATCCTACCAACCACTTTTGAACTCCTAATAAAACAAAAGAGGAAGGTTTTAGAAGCTAGTCGCTATTAAAGGTCATCACGAGCAGTGCTAAACAATGGATAATAATTAAAAAAACTTCCTAAAATGACCCCACTTGATTAAACGGGAAAACTTCAAGATTGAACTAAATTTGAACCATCTATCTAACTTTTAGGCTCCAAATTGCATCTGACCATAGCATTATAGTCGACATAAGCTTAATTAGCATGCCTACATAATATAAGTTTGAGTGCCATATAGGCTTATCACATATGAATAAGTGAAACCAAATATACATTCAAAAGTTTTCTTGTTCTTCAGCAAATGATTTATTTCAACTTCAGGAAAAAAATCTATTAGTGAAGAATCACCGCAAAAATAGAATAATCAGAGAAACTGTTTTCCATAAAAAAACTTAGCAGCCAGTCTTTTATATAGCAAGGAACATCCAAACAGGATGTCTCTTATTTTCAGCAGAGTAAGAAGTCGAAAAGATATACTCATAACCTTAACATAGAAATGTGGTAATGGTGATTCTTCATAATTGAACCAACTGGAAGGTCTCAAGCAATACTTAGTTTGTGACCATAAGAAGAAGTCATTATTGACTATCTAAAAGGAAGGCAATCCATGTTTTTCTATCAGTCATTTGTTTATCTAGTAGCAGCAACCAGGCTTCAAGGAAACATTATATACTTTACCTTCCCAATAAAGGCTGATGAACCACCAAGACGAGCTATGCCTACAGCAACATTAGCAGGTGCTCCTCCAGCAGCCTTCTTGAATGCTGGAGATTCAGCTAATGATAAGCCACTAATCGTGGGGACAAAATCAATTAGCATTTCCCCAAAACACACGACAAGTGAAGAATCACTTGTCTCAAGAGAGCTATTGTTGCCTGCAAATGCCCCTGCACAACCTAAGATAACATCCAAAATCAGAGGAAAGAGACAATGAGAAGCTTCAAACATTATAATTTGAAAAGTCATGCACCCTATCAATCCAGATAAGGAAGATGATAAGCATGAAGCAAGAAAAAATCAATATCTACCGAAGGTTAGTATCTTATGTTATAAAAGTGCAGGAGATGTAAAAAAGCACTATCATGTTTTCAACTCAG
The DNA here is from genome assembly GCA_025769935.1 of Phoenix roebelenii. Classification (NCBI taxonomy): domain Eukaryota; kingdom Viridiplantae; phylum Streptophyta; class Magnoliopsida; order Arecales; family Arecaceae; genus Phoenix; species Phoenix roebelenii. The sequence goes on along the minus strand of JAOXJJ010000653.1, from coordinate 76,391 downwards.
TTTGGATACTTGTGAAATGGGATTCTCCATTCTTTCATTTCATTGAGAAGGTGAGATGAACAGAATGATACTATCAATTCAGCACCCCAAGGTTGCTAGATGATATGAAATTGTCAGAATTCTTTCTGGAATTTGGATGTATTAAAGATGCGCTGCACCTTTAATCAAAAAGCACGTTCCTTTATCTTTTATTTTTTCTAACTCACACTTTCTTCCATAGGATGTTTTTCTAGCAAGTAACACCAAGATTATTCCAGATGTCAAACATTCATTGCATGTATAATTGGATTATTAAGATCTAATATTGGATTATTAAGATCTAATAAGGAGAAACACATGGAGAAGGTTTCTACCATATTGTCGATGAAAAATTCAGCCTTTGCCACTGAAGTAAAAGTTTGGAGACCGACGAAGTATTCACAAATTTAATGAAAAAATTACAGCAGCCATAGGAAATGATACGACAACAGACAGCGTGTAGAGCTCAAAGCATAACAACCTTAAAAAATGAGGTAACATCCAAAAAGATCAAGGTTTCACTCACTTATTACAGAAACCCTTCAAGTTCAGAGTTTCTACCAGCCCAAAGGGAAAAGAAGAGCGAACCCCACCGACTACACATTTGGAGTTCCGTCAGAAAATATAGAGGAACAATCTCTTAACATTAAATTACAAGTCTGGATCACGTAGGATAGTCCTGTTAATTTAGCTACCCACAAAAAGTTAGAACCTTGAGTGACCTCATTGTTCAATACGCCTTCCCTTATCAGAAATCTAGACAACAGACAGCGTGTAGAGCTCAAAGCATAACAACCTTAAAAAATGAGGTAACATCCAAAAAGATCAAGGTTTCACTCACTTATTACAGAAACCCTTCAAGTTCAGAGTTTCTACCAGCCCAAAGGGAAAAGAAGAGCGAACCCCACCGACTACACATTTGGAGTTCCGTCAGAAAATATAGAGGAACAATCTCTTAACATTAAATTACAAGTCTGGATCACGTAGGATAGTCCTGTTAATTTAGCTACCCACAAAAAGTTAGAACCTTGAGTGACCTCATTGTTCAATACGCCTTCCCTTATCAGAAATCTAGCTTTTTATCCATCTCTTTTATCCCAGCAAACTTCTTATACCTTTCTCAACCCAAGGAAAAACTGCCTTGTTCAAACCTTTCCCATTATCAGATAGATGATAAGGATGGTTAAAAGCAACCAGAAATTTAATGCTATGACCCGATTTAACAAACATTGGTACCTGAAATTCTACAGAGAGGCCGAGGCGAGGAGAAAAGAGGAGGAACAGCGACCGCTCTAACAAATCCCCTTTTAAAACCACCCCTCTCGGAGAAGTTCTGGGCACGGAGTCGGGAGTTTGAAGCGAGGCCGGTAAAAGAGCAAGCAACGGTGTGGAGAGCCATCGGACGCCTTTTAACGCTCCTCTTCGGTGTCCGCCGGCGACAAGCTTACGGCCCTAAACAGCAAGCTCCGAGGAGCAAATTAGCTGCTTCTGAGAAGTGTAAGGAATTGGGGGAGAAGAGGAGAAACACGAGAGATTGGGAGTGTCCAAGAGCAGGCGGACAAGGGAGCGGGGGGTCCGGCCAAGCCCTAAAACCGCGGGCATCGGATGAGAGAAGCGGCGCGGCGGAAAGAACAATGCCATTGGCTGGCGTTTTACGTTCTGGACAGGAAGAACGTTAACGCGTCTCCGGACCCACCCCACAAGAACACGGTATCTGGGTGCTCTAGAGCGGTATCATGCATAGCGGTAACCCAGGTTTTCCTTGGCCCTGTTTGGCCTTTGGAAGCAGGAATGGCCTGCGTCCTGACTTATTCCAAATTTATCCCATTCCAAATTTATCCCACCTACTATTTATTCCCTTCTTCTCTTTGGGGTCTATTTGAGTACCTGTAGACAAGGTCCACTATACTGGCTATACCGACGTACCGGTAGGCACCGGTATCGGTACGGTACCGGTGCCATACCGAATCAAACCGGTACTGTACTGGTTCGGGCCAAAAGCCAAAAAAAATTAAGGTCGATACGAGCCGGTCGGTAAAGATCGATACGGGTTGGTACCGACCGGTACAGATTGCGAATAGTCGGAACCGAAAAATATAGCTGTACCGTACCGGTTCCATCCGGACCATGCCTGCAGGAATAGGATCTGAATATCTGTCCAAAGTTTTCTATAGGCCGTTGGACGGTAGAAATAAAAGAAATATCTTGGAGGGGTTTTTTCTCTCACAGGATTTAAATTAAAGGGTGTTTGGTTGATAGCCCTATCCATTTAGGCTACCACATCTACGAATCTAATAGAAAATTCAACTTAATCCTGCTGAATTTTCCATTTTTTCTTTACCATCTCTATACTTCTCTTGAAAATCGGTCACTTTCTTTCTTTTTATTGTATAATTTGGGTTTCAAGCAAAGAGACTTTTCTCCGTTACGATGCCAAGGAGTTTAATCTATAAGAATCAAAACTTTAAAACCTATTAATTTTTCTACTGTTGTCAATGGTCCAAACAAAGATATTTGTAATGTGTGTGAATCTCTCCTTGCTAATGATAAAACTCCTAGTAAAGATGAGCCCGTCTTAGTTGATAAGGATAACAAGGTTGATAAAGATGATAGCCAAGCCTCTAATTCCAATGCACTTGAAGGATCTTCAAATAGAGAAGTGGTTCTTGATCATGATGACATGTATCATCTTGTTGATAAGAATCTACTATTGGATCTTTTAGATGTTTCAGTTTAAAAATGATAAGAATATTCAGCATCTTACTAGTCGAACCCTTTGAAGTTTTCATTAAACAGGTAGAGTCATATTGGATAGTAGATCTTGATTTCTCTTCACGCTACTTATTCAATGAATATGAAGATTCCTATTTGCAAGGAGGAATAACATATTCATCATATCCAGATATTAAACTTTTCTTTGAATTGAAAACGAGTCTTGAAAGGCAATAATATGAGAGTTTATCGTTATTTGCAAAAGAGTTATTTAGTGAAAGGATTGGAAGAAAGAAATCAGAGTGGTATCATAAAATCTATTCTTAAGACCACACTATCAAATTTCTGATAAAGCTTTGAACTCGAGAACAAGCTCTCATCAAACAAGGGAGTATGACACTAAAGAATTTCATTATTCAAGTTCTAAGAAGCCCACAAGAGAAACCTATTACTTGAACTTCATTTTGATTCAGATGATGACAGCCCGATACGGTTCAGAAACTACAGGTGGAACATTTTAGAGTAGTTGGAGATGCTTCTTCATATGAAGGAAGATCTGCAGGCATGTTTCCGCTGCTTTAGCTAACACTAAATGGCTGATTGGAGATTGGTGCAGTGTGGACATTGCGGAGGATCCTTAGGTGGATACCTTTCCATTAAGGCTCTGGTCGACCATGGTTAATGATGAGGCTGTAGATAGTTTGCAGGTTAGTGATCTCCTCCACTCTAATAGGAAGGGTAGGATTCCAACTGGATTGGGCATCTATTTGGTGAGTACCTTATAGAGAGAGTGCATTCGCTAATAGTTCCTGGGTGTGTTGTTCCAGATGTAAGGGTTTGGAGCACATTTTGTAGCCTTAGAGTTATATTAAGGGACATCTACGATCTTTTTTTGAGCGAGCAGCGTCACAGGCAGGACTACACCTGGATTTGGAAGTTTGGCCATCACCCAAGAATTGCTTTGTTCCTTTGGGAAGTTATTTGGGGTCGATTACTAACAAAGGTTGTCCTGAGCAAGCGTGGAATGTCCATCCTACTGCACTGCCCTAGGTGTGAGGTGGAGGAGGA
>JAOXJJ010000653.1:23224-72493 GCA_025769935.1 Phoenix roebelenii | reverse complement strand
TTACTAACAAAGGTTGTCCTGAGCAAGCGTGGAATGTCCATCCTACTGCACTGCCCTAGGTGTGAGGTGGAGGAGGATGTGGATCACGTTACGTTCTAGTGTGATTCCGCAATGCGAATATGAAGGTATGTTGATATCCCGCCAGATGCATTGTACCAGTCCAGCTTCTTTACCAAAGCGCTTAAACGGTGGGTCGACACACCTCAGACCCAATATGTGGCTACTATGGTAACTTATATTGCTTACCATATTTGGCTGGCCAGAAATACCTGGATCTTTGGGGAGAGCAGACCTATACTAAGATTCGTTATGGAAAGGGCCGAGTGCATGCTACCGAGATCACCCATGCAGGTCGCCGAGATTATCATGCAAGTCTATCAAACATGTCGTTAACAGCTTGGGACATATGGAGCTCTATCTTTGCTCTTGTAGCACCTCGGACGGTATACATCACATGGGAGCTCCCATCCTCGAGTTTTTTCAAGGTCAACTTCGATGGATGTATTTTGGATGTGGTAGGAGGGGTGGTGCGGGCTTCGTGATCAAAAACTCGGACTCTAGAGTGGTGGTAGCCGGAGGGTGCCCAATCTTGTACATTTCGGTCCATGAGGTGGAGCTAAGGGCAGTTTGGGCTGATTTTTGTCTTGCTCGATGTGTGCTACTGGCTAACGCAATCCTGCTCGAAAGTGACTCGGCTATAGTAATTGGCTGAATTCAGAGGGCACTAGTGACATTAGTGGCTGCCACCCCCTGTTCCGGGATATTTGGGGCATGGCAAGTAGATACATTACCTTCTGAGCCAAGCATGTCTATAGAGAGGCTAATGGAGCTGTGGACTGGGTTGCTTCTTTTGTGGCTAATCACTCTGGATGGGGTTCTCTAGACTAGTGAGGGGGAGCTGCCTAGCGCTCCATGACTTGTTATATTTTGTCTTTTTTGGATGTATTCATACTAGAATTGTATGAGTCGTCCTGTGCAGCAAAAAAAAAAAACATTCCACATAGCTAATATTATGAAACTTCTTTCAGATTGTCAAATATTTGGCCATTGTTAGGTTAAATAGTATTCTAACTAAGTGTCATGGTTGTTTTTTATATTATTGTCATGGTTTCATAGTTGGACTCTTTATTAATTGTGTAATCTCTCATAGGAACATAAAATATTCTGAAAGATTGTTATATCATTAATGTTACACACATATAGTTAGTACCTTATTTCATCAGATGCTTATATAGGATCAGCCATGTATTAAAAAAATAGTGATGAATTTAATATTTCAAATGAACATTTAGCCTTTGGCTTAGGTGGACTTTTCCTTATCATCTTTTTGCTCCTGTTTGCTTGGTTGATTCTTTATGGGAAAAGAGTCTTTATTTAAATCCACTTGTGCCACCTCCTACCATTTAGATGTCAGATGCAAAGGAATTTTATAAGTATTTATAAATAGTTTTTTAAGGCTTGTGGACTCAATTAGTTTTTTAAGGATATAATTTATCTAAAAAAATAAAATGATAACAAAGAATAGTAGAAAATAATTTTCTATGTCCCATAGACTACTAGCTCGTTTAACTAGAAGAAAGAAATAAAAAAAAAGTTGAGTAAAAATAAAAGAAAGAGTTATCATCATTTATTTAATTGGAATGACATTTCTATAAGTTTTTAGAACTTTGTTAGCTTGGAAATTTTACCAATAAATCGGCTATAACCTTTTTATCTAATCTCTATTTTACTGAAATTTAACTTGATGCAAGACATAATTGAAGTCCATTGCACCCATCATTGTGATTGAAAAAAAATCAATCCATCATTGTGATTTTTTTTTAAAAAAAACAAGTGAGTATGAAATTACTCTTCAACTACGACACAATATATAATTTAAAATTTAAATGTATTAGATATTTGTGAGTCAAGTGTCCCCTCATATACTTTCATAATGTGATCCTAGATCTTGGATGTTATCTGGATGGTGTTCCATACTATCCATTGATGTGCGTGTCTCAAAGAAATGATTTTTATACTTGTTCAAATATCATTTTTCAATATAGCCATGCTATCTTTTTGAGCTTTACTAGCCTTTCCATCATATATTTATGCTTATGTGACCTCTTTATGGATATTTGTATTCTCTTCTTTTTTTGACTTCAACCCTGATTCAAACACATCAGAGATAACAAAAAATAGTAGAAAATAATTCTTTTATATCTTGTAAGACTTCTAGCTCATCTAATGTTTGTTTCTTGAAGGAAGAAATAGCAAAGGCTAAGAAAAGTCAAAAGAAAAATATCATTAATTTAATTAGAACAACATATCATCAATAAATATGCCATAACCTCCTCATCTAATCATTCTTTAAGGTGATTCCGAAGGCTTTAGAAGTTTTAACTCCATGTGGAATGTAATGGTAGTATTTCATGTGAAAAATCAATTTATGATATTTTGGTGAAGCTTTTTTGCATTGATGAGCATGAAATTTCTCGTTTGACTATGGCTCGATATATATTTTAAGATCTAAATTTATTGGATACTTGTGAGTTAAATGTTATTTCATATCCTTCCATGATGCTAGAAATTTGATGGTCATCTAGAGGCGTTCCATTCTATTAGTGATGTGCCGGTTTCAAAGTAGTATCTTTTTAATTTTGTTCAGACAATGACTTCAATGTAGCCACCATTTTTCTAAGCTATGGTTGCAAGTCCAGACAATACTATAGTTGCAAGTCAATCAAGAAGAATATTGTTCATGGTTAATCAAAAGAAATATTTTTTATTATGAAGAAGAAAAATAATAGCTTCTATCTTTATATTAAAAGGCGAAAATCAGCCATGGCTTTAAAGACTCATTCTGAAAAAAGGAAAAAAATATGGTCAATAGAAAAATAAAAAAAAATGTCGCTTGTTTGGTTGGAGTTTTTAAAGAAGAAAAATTAAAAAGTAGCATTTCTATAAGAATAAGATTCTCAAGTTTTATGGAAAGAAAAATCTATGGCGGTCATGAAAAAGCTACTTTCTTACTAGTTTGGAATTATATTTTTTTTCTCCAAAAGTATTCTTGAGCCATCAAAATCTATGGATAATGTCTTTTTCTTTATTATGAGTATAATAGGTATTTTATATAATTTTTTTAGAAAAGTAGATGCTCAGTCAAATATAAGCTACTCTAAAATATACTATTTTATCAACTAAATATACCATAATTATTTTTTCAGATATCATAATTTTAAAAATTATTTTTTAAAAAAAATATTTGGTGAAAAAATATTTATATATATTTTTCGAACAAATGAATCCGAGGAAATGAGTCAGCTGAAAATTTCACAAGCATGGAAGATCCACGTGAGACTGAAGGAACCACTATTGATAACTTGTTGGGTGGTGAGGTTCAAAAGGGCAAAAGCGGAGAAACGTTTCTTGCACCGTTGCATTAACCGACCTTCCTTTCCCTTCTCCGCTCGCGCCTCTGGTCAATGGAAGATGAAGTCCTCCATAGGGTTTTGGAAGGAGGAGGCAGAGACTACTACTACTCCTCCACCTCGTCCCCACCTCCATCCTCGTCCGCCACCTCCTCTTCCATCCTTCAATCCCTACCTCTCCACGTTGTAAGCATCTACTCCTCTCTTCTTCTCTTAAGTTCCAATTTTTATCTCCACCCGAGTTCTTGAATTCTGACTATCGGTATTGGAAATTGGATCGGCGGCCAGCCCTTCGATCATGGATATTATCTGCTGGTGAAGGCCATTCAGGAGCTCCGCGAGAAGAAAGAAGGACATGTCGTCACGGTCGGAATCGGTGGCCCCAGCGGATCCGGCAAAACCAGGTGATTAATCCTTCCTACTTCAAGAGGGATTCATTACGTGATCATTTTTGAAGTACATTTTATTGGATTGCCAATAGCTTAGCCGAGAAGGTGGCATCGGTCCTCGGCTGCTGCGTTGTCATCTCTATGGAGAATTACCGCAATGGAGCTGATGATGGGAATGACTTGGATTCCATAGACTTTGATGCCCTCGTGCGCAATCTCCATGTATTCTTTTTCTTTCCTCTTGTTCTCTGCTCAATCGATACTATTCATCGATGGGGTGTAATGTTTCTACTCTTTGGGATCCAGAAGCTAACAGTTTGGTTTCATAAGTGCAGGATTTCGTAAATGGCAAGGAAACCCTGATACCATTGTTTGACTTCCAAGAGAAAAGACGGAGTGGTTCGAAACTATTGAAGATTTCTTTGTCTGGGGTGGTGAGCCTTCCCTCTTGCCATGACGTAGTTTTCGGATCATGTTGAATGATCATCGATTCCTTCTTGTTTGGTTCTCCTGATCGATTGCTTCTCAGGTCATTGTTGATGGTGCCTATGCTCTCCATTCGACACTACGATCTTTGCTCGATATCAGGGTTGCTGTGGTAAGAGCTGTAGCTTCCCAGCTTCTACAAGAAAACTGTTCTTCTTGAGCAAACTATGTTTGGTACCTCAGGTTGGCGGTGTTCATTTTAGCCTCCTTTCTAAAGTTCGACATGACATTGGAGATTCTTGTTCGTTGGACTACCTCATTGATAGCATATTCCCTTTGTTCAGGAAACATATCGAGCCAGACCTCCATCATGCCCAGGTCAATTTTTTTTGGTTACTTCCAATATAATGATTTAAGTGGTGATTTTATTTGGTTTTCATTTAGTAACTATTTTTTTTTTGTCCTTGGGGACTCCTGCAGATTAGAATCAACAACAGCTTTGTATCATCTTTCAGAGAGCCTTACTATAAATTGAAATGCAAAAGTGAGGTTAGTACATCGTCCAGCAACATTCTTGGGTAATTCTAAGTTGTCCAGACCCTTGCTACCTTATTTTTCTGTAACCCAGTATGTATGTTATCGACTATCGTACAGAAGCTTTCTTGTACTATATCAACACATGAATCGTATTGCTGGTTCAAGGTTTATACTTGGTTTTCTCAGAAAACTAATAGTCTTCTGCCATATAACATGCATTTAGAACTTGTTTGGCTACCTGAGTGTCCCACCTATGGCATGGGTGGAATTACTATCTCCACTTAAAAGTGAGGTGTTCAATATGCTGTGGTGTCAGTTGCAGGTAATTGTAGAGATCCTGTTCGTTTACTTGTAACTGGAGATGTAACACCCGTTCTGCTAGGTTGGTCATGTAAATCATGAGATCTCTGATCTGTGAAGTGGAGTGAGGTTATTTCCATGTTCAAACGAATAGACATGAATGACACCTATTTTTAACACGAATATACCTGTTTAAGTATGCAAAGTGTAACATGACTAATTATTAATATGTATGAGAAGCCAAACATTGGGGTGGAACCAGGGTTTTTTTATTTTTATTTTTATTTTTTTTGGTGGGGGGGAGGGCAGGGTTGACAATGTGAGTTCTTTTTTTGAAAAATTTATAAAAATAAAATTATTTATTGAGATAAACATATGAATCTCAAAACATCCAGTACAAAGTTAACATTCACTGCAGACTAATTGAAAAAAAAAATATCAACTAGCCATAAGTGGTCTATAGGGAAACATCCTCCGCATCATATGTATTCTTAGAACCAAGGTTTGTCGTACTGATTGGTATCGTACCATACCAATATTAAATCGGTACGCAATCTTGTACAGTATCGACACTAGATATGCCTTGCTATCTCGGATCATACCATATACTGACATTGTAATAGGATGGTATCGGTGCGTGATCCGATATCAAGACGGCGACCTTGCTTAGAACTATTTCAACAAAAACAAAATAAAAGCAACCTTAAGTGCAGAAAAATGATCAAATAAAATATCTTCAAGATGTCCGTGTAGCTTGAAGATAGTCAAAAATCGAGGAAAGCAATATATTGTGGCCTAGGTTGGTGATTAGAACCAAGTTTTTTTTTTTTTTCTATGGGGGTAAGTAAATCAGACCCAAGGTTTCAAGTACTGTACCTATATTGGTATCTCACCGACATGGTACCATAGTGGCACATGGTATGCCTATTAGTTCCGGGATAATAAAAAGTGAAATTCATGTGTTGACATGCCATTTGTACAGAGGGGCATTCTGGTATTATTACCTTTCTAGCATGATTCAGCTTGGCTGGTAAGGACTGGTACACTAGTACTTAAATCCTTGATAAAAATGACCAACAAAAGAAGGGTGTATCGGTAGTACGAGGTCATTACATGACATTATAGGACAATTTGGGGGGCATGGGGTCTGTTTGCCTATTGAATCATCCTATGAGTGCCGAGTACCTTTCCCTAGCTTGTATGTTATGTATAGAGAGGTGCAGGGCTAATATAGGTGGTATTTCAATTTAAATGCTTACCGACTTTTTTATGGGAAAGGAGGCAAAAAGGATGATCATTCATGTGATAATCGGTGAAGTTGTGTTATGTTCTGCATCATTAATTGTGGTTATTTGATTGAGATGGTACTAATTCCGAATATGACAACACCTATAATTTTGTTCATAATGATCGAACAATTACTCTTATGTTGAAACCTTAAGGGGAAGATTCCAAAGAAGGTCGTGTCAAAACTATAAAGGTGATGATCTACTAGGTTGAACAAAATATGGCGAAGATAGTTGCTTTAATGTTAATTTTAAGTTGAACCTCCACATAATTCCTCACAGCTTTAATTTTTCAAATTGTCGAAATATATTGTTGAAATATTGGAGGCCAATATTGAAAATTGCAAGTCGTATGGCTTCTATTTCACAAATCTACCCTACCATGGAGAGGTCAGCATGTGTATATGGTGGTTCAAAAGCCAACATTATGGGCAACTCCTCTTCTTCATAACCTTTTATAGACTTTATCTAGATCCTGATTTATTATCTTGAAAATTGCATGAAGAAGTACGTTCAGTACTTGAAGATGCTAATTGTCTGTGGATAAATTTCTGTTTCTCGTGTTGGAAGAAATTCCTTGCTTACTTTTCCCACTCTCTTCTTTTCCTTATGTGGTTTGTAATTAAAGAGCAAGCACGAGGCGGACAAAGGATCTCCTATTTGTATTGGTTTTGCTATCCTCAAAACAAATCAACAAACACATGATAAGGATGAACACATTGACAACTTTCAACGCACTGGAACAGAACAAAAACAAAGTCATATGTTTCTTTAAACTTTGGATAGGAAGTGGACAAAAATCAGCAGACATAGGAAGACATGGATAAAATCATACAGAAAAATTCCATTGTCAGCATTGCAGAGGCTCATAAATGTGGTGGACAATCATAGATTGGAAAATATTAGAAAAATTACCACAGAAATCAGCATGTTGGGGGTAGAAAATGGCAACATCACCATAGTCCTTATTGGCATAACAGGGCTGACAAAATGCATATAGCCTGTCGTTGCACATATGGCATCTCCAAGACAGGCTCAACAGAGCCAACCGCTAAAGTTGCACAGGAAGGACAAAACACTGGTTTTCCTTGCAATTACCTGTTGGATCTAGAGTTTCTTGTGCTCACCTCCTCGGGAGAACAAAACTCTGAGGAAAGGCAAGCAAAAGGAATCCTCTTACATTTGATTCTTTGATGCCATGTGATGATTTAGATCTCATTCTTCAGTTGATTTTTTTTTCAGAACACATATCTGAAGTCACTTTCTCCTTGTTTAATTAATAGTCCTCTAAGATTAGATTTATTATATGGCCATTGAAATCAGCCTGAAAGACTATTTGAAACAGAAACAAAATAAGGGCTAAACTTAAAAGACTTAATAAGAAAATAAGAGAGGAAGAAAAGAGGAGATGAGAGGAAGAAACAGTGGAAGTAAGGATGGGGAAAGCCAGAGTGCACACTGTCTGCTAGCCTCTGCTCTGCTGGGATAAAGATTGGGTTGACAACTGTCTTGTAGAAAATAAGAAATAGACCATTTAGAAATAATCCCAGTGAACACTATAACAGGATTGAATTTATATATTTTAATTATTTTGCAGATCAAACTACACTATTGTGCAACTTTCTACCTGAATTTTAATTGTCAGATTTCTGTTTGCTGAACTCTCAGCCTGTCTTAAAAGTGCTCCAGCTTCCAATACAATACAAAATGAACACATGGTATCCTTTTTCTTTTTATCTTTCATCTTTATGATGCGACACAAATCTCACCATCATATTTTTTTGGAATTTACTTCACATTTACCCAGAATATGTTTTGACACTCACCATATATTACTATAATTATGTGGTTTTCAGTCTGGTTTTATGAATTTCGTTTCTTGTATCTATGCAATTTCATGAATGTAGTTGGGTTTCATTTCACCATTAAATTCCTTTCTTAATTTAGATTGTTGACTTCTGAACAGTCTCCGGATGGACACACAATTTACTCATTTGATGGAAGTAGAGCAGAAACTGAGAAGTGAGTGCATTCCAGCTTTTTTTTTTTTTAACGTTTTCACTTGATTATACCAGATTTACAAATGTTTTTTAGTTTTCTGTTACCTCACAACGGCACTTTGCTGAGTGGAAAATTATCAACTTCATTTTTTCCTTGCTATGTTTTCAGCTATATTGAGATGTACCTTCGACCTCCATTTGCATCTGAAGAAGCAAAGATAAATGAGTGGATAAAGGTCCGACAGAGTGGTATAAGGTACTATCTGTCACTAGGTGATCAGAGGATTGTTGACAAGAACTTCATCATTCGACCAAAAGCTGAGTTTGAGGTATCTCAGTTTCTTATATGCTTGTTGCTTATGGTTTGGTTTATTTATTTAGTTACTTTTTTTTCTACTTGATGCAAGTACTGCCCGATTAACAACTGTTAGGTATTTAACTGTTTATGATACATCACACATCAGCTATCCATGACTTTCCCGTTTAATGTTCCACATGATTTGATTTTCTAGAATTTGTATCAGTCCTTCAGAAATACGTAATTGTATCTTATTTGATGAAAGCCATGCTGTAGTTTTGTGGAGAGAATAAGACTAAAGTGCTAATATGAGTACCAGACATGATAAGTACTTCAAGTACATCAGTTGCTTAATATTTTTCCAAGAATTCAGTTCTAAAAGTATCATTCTTGAACTTCTTGATGCAATTATCAAACTTAAAACACCTGAAAGTGGATTTGTTATTCAATGCACACATTTTAGCCTCACATTTCATGAAGTTTCATAAATATGCAATCAGCCATATTACATTGATCTACATATTAAATCTTTTCAGTAGGTTAGAAGGATTGAACATGGTCCAGTTGTAAGGAGAATGTAAGTCATGAGAATATCTCCATGCTGATTCACTGATTGATGTATTGTTGGGATCATTGATTATCAAGTTTCATATTTTCTGCTGTATCCTGAAATCATGGTCTTATGCTTTCTTCGTTGCACTCAGTCTAGTCAGCATTCAAATAACTGCAAGTAGAAACAAGACTGGTGGTTAGAATATGGATGATATTAAAAGTCCATTCAAAGTTATATACTTACGTTAAATTAACATACTTGATTGACGACAAAACATATATTGAGGTTAACTAAATGTGAGGCAATGCAGCCTCCTAAAGATGTTTTGGTATTTATTGATTCAGTTAATATTTGCTATTAATAATTATTTTCTTATTAGCAATTGATGGCAAATTAGCTGGCACACAATTGTACATGGCAAATGTTAATGCATCCTGGTGCACTTACTCATTGAGGTATGACGACAATGTGAGTGATGCATTCTGATAGCCCTTGCTGTTTGGCTGTGGCATATGATTGACTACATTATGGCATGGTACAGTATGATACGAAACCGTGTTGTGGTGTCTTGTGACTGACATGGTTACGGCAGGCCATAATTTAAATCCTTGCCAAAGAGTGACTAAGCAAGATCAAGAAATCTAGATTGCAGGACTTACTCAGGCAAGATATATATTATCATGTAGTAATCTTAGACATTAGGCCAAGGTAAGATGATAAGATCAAAACGAGTCATTGTTCTTACATCCATGGTGCAATCAAATCTTTCAACAACAAACAGATCGTCCCACCAAGAAGATCTTTCTTTGAATATGGGCAAGGGGCTTGGTCATTCAATAGCTTATTCAAGCTTTCAAATGGTTGAAGAATCGGACAAGTTGGACTGCTGAAATATGGGTCAAGATTGTGGCTGAAATGGTGGAAACAGATTGGACTAATATCCAGAATGCCTAACAATCAGGTATTTGTCTTGGTCATTCCTTTCGGGGTTTTATTTGCAGAACGCCTTTTGTTTAGGCTTTCACCTTGCTTTGAGAAGGTCATGAAGAAAACTTGTCTTCTTGTTATTTTTGTTTCCTTGGGTTGCCAACCAACAAGTTAAGTTAGTCAGAGTTCTTTAGGCGTAAATTACTGGGAATTGTGGAATCCTAGAAGCTTCAAGTTAATTGAAAAATAAATGTTAGCATCATGATCTAGTTGGTCTCCCTACAAATTCGGTCTACAATCAATTGAAGGTAGATAGTTTGATATTCAGTTTTGAGGTTTAATGATGGTTTGAACTTTTGGGTGGAGAGTTTCCACATGTTATATTTTTTCTCTTCTCCCCTTAATGTCTTCTCTATATGTTCTTTATATAATATTTTGTAGAAAAAGAGCATTCTCTTTGGGCTCAATGTTATGTTCTATAAGTAGATGTAACTGAGGAGAGGTGATGAGTATGTACCTCATCTAGCTTGGATCATCATTTCAAGTGATGGAGCAATAGATGGATGAAAAAATTCAAGGTACTTGGAGATTCGAGTGATAATGTAGATGAACATATCTTTTTATTGAAAGTTCTTTAGTTTGTCCTTCAAGTTCCCTATTGGCACCTTGTTCCCCTGACTTTAAATCCAATGTTGAGGTAGATCCTTTCTTTAAGTATTGTTCAACGTGAAAGGGATCTATGTTTGTTTGGCAATAAACCATCATATAAAAATGCAATCTCTGTGGATTTAAATTTTTAAAGGGCGGGCCAGTGCATGAGGTTCCTACCATTGCGCGGTCAAGGGTGGGTCTGATGTATGCAGCCTTACTCCCACATGTAGAGAGGCTGTTTTTGTGTTTCAAACCCGTGACCTCTAGGTCATGCTGGAGCAACCTTATAATTGCACCAAGGATCTCCCTCAATGGGTTTAAATTTCTACGCTCACAATGTATGGTTAGAAACCTAAATTGACCCAGAGTTATGGTGATGGAATTTGAGGGTAAGACTGGAAGGCATCCTTCCTGGGCATCAACTAATTGAAGCCTAAAGAGTCCAATACACGTCAACTAAGCTGATGGGCAACAGAAATATTGTACCATATGGGATGAGATAAAGCAAAACTTGAAAATATGTTTATTCCCCACAGATTATGCACATAATCTCTATATAAATTATTTACCAACTCAAAGCAAAGAGATAATTTTGGGGGTCAATATATGAAAAGGTTTTTAATTAGAAAATTATATCCGTGGGTTAAGCTGGCTATCTGAGATGATGCACTCCCATGTTTATTTTGGGCTGTGGAAGTTTCCTAACGCATGTGTAGCCATCAATATCCTGCTTGCATGAAACTTTTTTTTGGTCACATCACCTTTATGAATTACTGGCTGTTATATCGTTTATCTAGCTGGGACAGTTGAGATAAATATGACTCTATATTTCTTATTAGCTCAGTTCATGTACTAGTTCTCTTATAGAACTCTGTTCACATGTGTAAAAGTTATTTGAACTTGTATTTGTATCAGTTTCATTGATATCCTGCTCAAATTAGCAATTGAACTCTTTCACTACATGCTACTGGACTTGATGTCAAATTAGAATATTAACTGTTTTTATTTACTTGTGACTGGTTCTTTATGAAATTAAAACAGGACATAAATGATTATTCAATGTAATACTAGTGCTCATTTATCCTGATTCAGAGATCTAATTTTCTACTCTTTTCTTTAAATTGTTACTTAGATTTCCCCACAAATCCCTTGCTGCAGGTTGGAAGGACAACACTAGGTGGTTTGCTTGCTTTAGGTTACAATGTTGTTGTTAGTTACAAGCGTGCATCTACATCAGTCAATAATGGTCAAATTTTGATGGTAGTGGAGAGCATTGACACTCTCAATGAGACATTCTTGGTGTTGAAGGGTACGAGCAGGAAGGTATGGGTATTTGTTACCTGGCCATTTGGATCATTAAATATTTGGAAATGCAAAGGATTTAAATTGCTGTCGTAGATTTAGGGTGTCTGTAACTTTCCTTGGCTAGTTATTCCTATAAATTGTTTAAGGTTTTCCTTTTAACAAAATAGAGCTGCAGATGGACTAGGTCTCCCAAGGTACAATCCAAGGCCATAACCCAATAAGATCAAATCCAACCCAACCCAGATGAAATCGCAGGTTTGGTTGGGTCAATCTTGACCCATTTTACGTTTAGGTTGAGTATGGATCTTCTAGTTCTTGATCTAACCTTGTCCCAGACAACCTCAAATAAATCGACCAAAATGGGTAAGGTAGCTTCCTAGACCTAGTAGCAAGGTCCGCCGTACCGGTACCAGTCGGCGTACCGGTGGCCGGCCGGACCGGTACGGTACCGGTCCAGTCCGGTATGCGGTACGTACGGTACGTACCGGCCTGTACGCGGTACGTACCGGCCGGTATGCGGTGGTTTTCAAAACCACAGCGTGAGGTGCTGTTGTTCCAAAAAAAATCGTACCGGTGCGAACCGGCTGGTACCGGCCGGTCCGGGCTACGTACCGTCCGGTCCGGCTAAAAAATCGAAAAATACCGGTTTTATTGTGGTTTCGGTACTGGTCTAGGACCGGACCGGTACGTACCGGCCCGTACCGGCCGGTACGGGCCGGTACGGCATTCCATGCCTAGCAGTACTTGACCCGAGCTATATGTATATATATCTCCATAAATCAGAATTTAGAAATATGTAAACATTGTTAGTTTCTTGGCTTTAGTGTCTGGTGTTGATCTAAGATTTCTATAATGTAAAATATTTCATGGACTTTTCTACGAATGCTAGTATATACTATATTCGTTGTATAATTGTATCCATACAAGAACCATGAAAGCAAGTAACATTTGTAGGCATTTAGAAGACTTTATAGTTTATAGTTTATACCTTGAAGTTTACCCTGATCTCGAATCCAACCCCGGCTCAAACCCCAAAACTTTAGGTTGGACTTAAATTTGGTCCAACTTGTTCCAACCCATTGTCACCATCTTGTCTTAGGAATAGATTTTTAACCTAATTTAACCTTGCCCACGTTATGAGGTAGTTATAGCAAAAATATAATTAAAAAAATAAAATATGTGCATCTATGTATATATACTTGTGCAAAATCTAGAAATGAAACATTTTACCGAAGTGCTATGTGTTGATTAACACCATATTAGATAAATCCTTTCGAGACTAAACTAAATGATTTGCCTTATTGGACTTTTGGATTTCAGCAATTTGGTAGTAAAGTTTATGATCCTTTAAGATTTGAGTAGTACCTTAGCATTTACAAAATTGCTATTTTGGCTCAAGCCCAAAAGCTCCATATGATCATCCTAGGAAGTCAGCAACTTTATAGAGATTTTAGCTAGCGTTTGGCATGGGGCAAGGTCTGCCGAATCGCTAACGGGATCTGTACTGGTCGGTGGCCGGTTCTGTATGGTATTGATACATGAGGCATACCATACTGACACAGTATGTAGAGGCGTGCCGGTTCGTAATTAATTTTTTTCACCTTTTTTAATGATTTTAAGTATAATTTGATGTTTTTTGATGTTTCTATGATTCCGATACAACCTAAATGATGTCTCTTGATGTTTTAGAGTAATACAAAATATAAATGATTAGTGAGATACTGCATGCTATAAGAATTAACATGAAATATCTTAAAATCAATTAGTGAAATACAAAATATAAAACGATACAATCTATTACATCTATTTAAAGTGCAACATACATACCAATAACTAAAATTTTGTTGAGTGGTGATGCCTTTCGTAGATATCCGGATAATTAGTATAATCAGGAGATACATCAGCTCACTTGTCTAACCAAGCGATGTTGTAGTCCTGTATGCTCATTCTATAAGGAACGCACTCTGGGTTATAACCATTCTCGAATCTTTCATTGAAGTTCTACCTCTGAGAGGTGCCCTTTGGCTGTTAATACGGTTGTAGAGGGGTTCATCCGAATATGTTGACAATAAAATTCAATTCGTAAGATGCTCCAGACTTTATAGGGACGATGACTCAGACGCACTATATCTGTCCATATAGTTCATAGACTTTCTGTGGCTGCGGTTAATAGGATCCATTCTACAATTTGGAACCTGATACATCTATTGATCTTACTCTACATGCGAGGTCATTTGCAGTTGCATCGTGTTCTCCTGAATGATCTCGAGATGCCCGTCTCTTATATGCAATCGTATTTTTGCAGGCTCTATTAAATCGTATACCGTGGTCCCTATTTTGTATAGTATGTGTATACTAGGTCTCACCGGTGAATTGAAGTCCATCCTACGGCTGTCTCATAAATGGTAATCTTATGTCTTCTGCTCCCTCCCTAACCAGCAGATCGATAACTACCAGAACTATCATCGCTGCTTGATCATATATATAATTTTTTAAATTTTATTTTATTTTTTAATTTTTAATCCAAAAATATATTTTTAAAATAAATATATATAATCTGAAAATTAAAAATTTTAGTGGAATTGTGAAGATCATTCATAGATCTACAACATATCATGAAATCATGCCAAAATTGAAAATTTTGGCATGATCTTTCCATATTTTGGAAATTGCTCGGCATTTTTCGGCTTTGAAAAAAAAAGAAGAGAAAATGAGGTAGGGGAGGGGAAGCAAACTTTGTTTTGGGTTGGATTCTTCTTGAATTGTCGAAATCAACGTATTTTTTTGCAGGGGGTATGAAGAAATGGTGAAGGAAGGCCTGAGAAGGCTTTTCAGGCAAAGTTTGTCGTCTTGGTACTAAATCTATACTGGTGCTACACTAGCATAGTGTCAGTACGGTATAGTATGCAGTTTTTTTGGTATACTGAGTGTAGCTCGGTATGCTACACATATCGGATATCGATACTGAACCAGTATGCTACAGTATACCCTATTTGGGCTGGTACGACGTATCTTGTTTCTAGGCTTAGGAAGCTTAGGAAGCCTTCTCAGACCTTTCCACCACTTAAAAAAAGAGGAAGGGAGAGCGGAACCAATGCGGCAATGGAAAAAAGTATTCGAAAAATATCAATCTCTGGAAAAAAAAGTTGTTCCAACAGAAAAGGGTTTGATAATCCCATAAAGATTTTTTTTCTAATTGGGAAGGTTTGATAATCGACTAAAGTTATTTTGAGAGATTTTGATTAATTTTTGGTCTTGTTGAATTGGTTCGGAATGACAGGTTTTGATAATTTGATTCATGTTGATGCATGTTTTCCTATGATTTATTTGAGAATCTTATTTAATAGTTGCAAAATATATGGAATATAATAGAGATAGTTTTGGTATTACATAGTCAGTGATCTTGGATTCTCTTGGCATATCAAACAGATTAGTAATGGAGATCCGAGGGTCTTTAATCTTTGGAACATAGCATACCAAATGTAATGATATCAAAGATCAGATTATCCTGGGATGAGGATCACCAGTGATATAAGATCATCATAGTGATCCATTTGGGTCACCAAACGCCACCTTGAGCTTGTTAGTCACTTGTTATACTTGTTCTTACAACCATAACACCGGCATGAAATTTTTTAGCATATAATGACGATGAGATGCCAGAGATCTCCATGCTTATTTTCTTTATGCATCATGATCAAGGTTTCCAAAATCGATATTGGAAACCATATTAGTATGCTACCAGTTTGGTACGATCTATCTGATATGTTACATCAGTGTGGTATAGTACGCCCTGTACTAAGACTGGCTCTGAATACTTTTTTCACTTCCAACTAAGGTATGCTGAACCGGTACCAGAAGCCGTATCGGTCGGCGATCGGACCGGTTTAATGTGTTCAATATTGTCTCGGTACTGGGCCTGTACTATGAGAGCCCAGCCGGAGCCGGAGAAGGAGAAGAGAAACAACGAGTGGGGGAGGGAAGGAGAAGGAGAGGCCGCGGGGACACAGTGGAGACCGTGGGGGCCCAACGGAGGCCGAGGCCGCGATTTCGAAATAGGGGACGTGGCCATAGAAAAAATTGGCAATTTTTAATTGAAGTCGGCAGAACATTTGCCGACTTCACCTAAAAATCCCGAAATTAAAAAAATTGAGAATTTTTAAGTGAATTCGGTAAGTGATTTGCCGACTTCACTTAAAAATCTTCAATTTTTTTTCCGCGGCCGCAGCCTTTGCCGCACCCCCGTGGCCTCCGCTGCCCCCCCCGCAACCTTTGTCGGCCCCCTACGGCTCTCTGCAGGCACCCGCGGTGCCTGCTGCTCCCTCTGTCCTCTGCTCGCTTGCTGTTTCTCCTTTTCTTCTCTGGTTCCAACGCGAACCGATTTCCACGGCGGAACTGTACTAGTAAGCCACCAGACCGATCTTATATGGGCTGAACCGATCGGTACGGGCTGGTTCAGCATACCATGCTCCCAAGTCCCAACCATGATACTGTTTGAAATCGGGTGGTACAAGTTGATAGTGGTTAGTATTAGATTATTTTGCTCAGTTCAGACTGGTATGCAATGGTTTGGCTCATATATTGAACTAAGCCTTGGTACCATATCAATACCTTACCGATATGGTATGGTATGAGGCAGTACTTATCGATATGACAAATCTTGATTATGATGATTAAAATTGGTTTCTAGCTTCTCCGTATCGAACATCTTCCATTTTTACCATATATGGTTAAGAGTTAAGACCATTTTTTTTGTTTGAAGTTGAACTACATATTGTAATTTTAAAACCCTATCATATGTTTCTTTTATTCCTTTATATTTTCATGAGCTGACATTTTTCTTAGCCAATTATCTTGGCTTGAACAAATGATTAATCCCATAATCCTAGACACAATTCTAGAACTACTAAGAATTGCTTGAAGTTTGAACATGTGAAAACACTAAAATTTGCATCCTAGAATTATGAAAAATCTTTTATGAAGTTTAAAATATTTATTTTAATGTTAAATTTGATATATATTGTTGATCCAATCTCTAGTAGCTTAAGCTTTTGGAGTCAAGTTATTAGTTAGCATGGTATCCGATGGTTTATTTAGTTAACTAAGTTGTCTTGTTTTGTTTCTTCGCTCATCTATCGATCCGCATGCGTGGCCTAGACTGCACGTGATGGGGGTCATAAGCCTTATATATTGTTGACCCATTCCTTAGTAGCTCAAGTTTATAAAATCAAATTGTTGTTACGTATCATGGTATAAAAGCCATGATTGCTGCATCCATTGGTTTAAAATCCCCTTCAAGTCATCGGTTGTCATCTTAACTTCTATTTCTTAACTCGTCTATCCCTCCTCATGTATGGTCTGGGCTGCACATCAAGTGGTTGTTTAGCATGATATTAGAGTAAGGTTGCTAGAGTTTGAGTTCAAAACCCTCCAAGCCAATTGTTCGTTTAATTAAACCCAAGGTTCGCCGTCCCGGGTCCGGTAGGCGTATTGATCGCCTACTGGACCGGTACGATTCCGATTGATACTGGAACCAGCCGGTACGAACCAACCAGCTCTTCCCCGCCGAAGCCGAGGAGGAAGAAGAAAACAAGAGAGAGCGCGGGGAAGAGAGGGCGGGAGGAGACCTGTGGCTACCATCGGAGAGCCTCAGAGGGGCGGCGGAGGCCGGGGGGGCGGCGGAGCCTGCGAGGGGGCAGGGGAGCCCGAAGCTGCGGCGGAGGCCCTTGTTTCTTTTGAAATAGGGGACGCGGCCGCGGCTTTTTAATTTGGAAATTTTAAGTGAAATCAGCAAATCCGTTTTGACTTCATTTAAAAATTTTCAAATTAAAAAATTTGGAGATTTTTAAGTGAAGTCGGCACCCCATTTGCCGATTTCACTTAAAATTCCCAAATTAAAAAGCCGCGGCCGCGCCCCTGCGGGTTGCCCCGCCCCTCTGCGGGCTCCGCCGCCCCTCCGGCCTCTGCCGCCCCTCTGAGGCTCTCCGATGGTGGCCACAGGTCTCCTTCCTCCCTATTTTCTCCGCTCCTTCTCTTCGTTTTCTTCATCTTCGGCACAGAACCAGCATGTACCGGTTTTCACTGCTCTGGCGTACCGGTTACAGGCTGGACCGGTCCGAACAGCCGGTACGGGCCGGTTCGTCAGACCTTGATTAATTTAAACCAGTTGTCTTCTTTTGCATCTTAATTCAATACTTAATTCCTCCACATGCATGGTAGGGGCCGCACCGAATGAGGGGGTAAAATGATAGAATATAGAGAAAATAGTTGATTCTAGATATTCTTTTTTGTGTTTTCTGGTCTTTGTTTAGGCATTTTTTAGAGTAGATTTCTAAGTCTTTTTTTAAGTAGAATTTGTGGAAAAAGTCCTAGTCTAGGTACATATTGTTTTGGGTAAGTTAAGAAGTTGTTATGACTTGATTTTGAGTTAATTGCTATGCCCGTTCGATTCCAAATTTTTCATTCTAAAAAAGTTTCTAGATATTTTTTCGAGAACTAGGACAGGTGGAAGCCTGATAGAAATTGGGTGAGGCCGCCTAGCTCATTGGTATCAACGCATGGAGCATCTACCATTTGAGCTAGCTGACATCCTTAGTTATTTCTTTACTCAGTCAGAGTCCTAGTTTACTCGTAAAAAATGTCAGAAAATTATAAAAGGGCTGTTCACTAGAAGGCATTGTACATGAATTATTTGAATTTTGAATGAAAGATTTCTACTGGGCAGGTTCAGCCCTTCATATGCTCTTTCTGTCCCTCCCCACTCTTTCTCTTCTTTATCTCTCTTCTATTATCTGCTACCATCTTTACTCTGATTTCTGTTGCACTATTTCCTGAATTTTAGTTATATATTAGATACAGAGCTTCTTGTTTGGCCTAAAACCCTTTACAATTATGTTTCTCTTGTTCTTTACCAACACAAAAACCCTAGGGCAGGTTTAGTTAACCTTTTGTTACCCCTTAATCTCTGAAATTGATCATTACTGTCCAAATAAAGGTTGAAGACAGCAGGCGATCTAATCAACCCAAACTCTTAATAAAGCCCTCAGTCCACCTGTGCCTTGGCAGGCCTTCCCAAATGGGACTTGCATCATTTTGCTATCAGAGCTGAATGATTCCAACTTGTTCTTCCTTTCTTTTCCTTGATCTTTTTTCTATTCTTTTCTTGTCTCTTTCCCCTTCTATCATGTTACTAAACAAGGAGTTAAGTTTCAAGACCATGTTCTCCATTAGCATCCCAAATATGTTAAAAAAATCTTTGGTCAATTGGATACTAAGCAATTGCATCAGCCTTAGGTGAAGAATCTGAAGAACACTGTTGCATGAAGACCCTACAATCAAAGCTTTCCCATGTGATGAACATAATTGAAGTTCCATCATGCAAACAAGCCACAATTACAGAACTATCAGTTGAGGAACTTGCACTTAATGGTCCATCTGGCATTTTAAAGATAGAAATTTAAAGCAATAAAGGTGTAGGAGCACAGATGGGAATATCAAGTCATAACTCTAAAGGCAAGGACCGAGATCAATAAATATGAAGATCCGTTCTTCTGATCTTCTTTATTCCTTGAAGATCACCATCAAATGGATGATCTGCATGTTGTTGGTTGTCAATCAATGGAAATCAGTTCAACTGATCATTGGTGGTTGTAAGAAAATTTTGTGTGGCCTCCATCATTAAATCTTAAAGATTCAATGGGGGATCAAGCTTTTGAGAATCATCAAGATGATCTCAAGGTTGAAATTTTGCATAGTAGATGTGAATGATAGTAAATAAAGAACTAGTTAACTATATTATTTTTGTATTCTTGGAATTATTATTCTGAAAATATGTGGCCGCTACTCCATCAAGATCTCCCTGGCGGCCTTATATTGCGGCCCATTATCAGTGATGACATGCATGATATTCTCCTCTCCTACCAGATCAATCAAATCCTCCATAAGTTTCAGGATGTACGAGGCGTTGTGCACCTGAGCTGAAGTATCAACCGACTTGTGAAAAAAGATCTTCGCATCACAATATGTCAGAAAGTTGATGCTCTGCCTGGTCGGAGCGGTCCAACCATCGCACATGATGGTTAATCCATATATGGGCCACTTACTCTTATAGAAGTCAATCCATTTCTCCAGCTCCTCCTTATTATTGTCAAAAAGCTCACCGTAGATGTCCTTCGAGCCTGGAGGAACTACATCGGGACTGGCAGATTGTATAGCGGAAATAGCAAACCTGTAGTACGCATTGTCTGCTACATTCACTGGGATGTGTCTGAAGTAGAATCAAGATGCAATAGCTCGTCATATAGTTTTCTTCTTATCCTTCATCCATATTAAATCTAGCCTTTGCTGCCTTGAATCTCTGCTGGAGAGAGCATGCGGATCTACATCATGAATTATCGCTCCTAGTGGAATCCCTCTGGATGACTTCTTTCGGCTATCAAAACCATCCAGCATAGATGCAATCCGGCCACGTTCTCTGCTAACGCCCTCTCTGACTGAGGTTGTTCTCAAAATCTCTGGATCTTACCTGGTGCTCCCAGAATCGCCGCCCGATTTGTAGGTAGACGGCCCACATCGAGCCCTATGCCTAGCCATCTCCTCCTGCTGCTACTAATCATCTAGGCTTGCATGCATGGCAGCCTGGATCTCTGCCTCCTCATCTAGATCCTCAACCTCCTCTGGCTCCCTAAAGTGATAGAAAGATGGCTGGGCCGCTCGGCAATCCACCTCCGCCGTCTTCTTGCAAATCCTCTCCTTCGCTTCTTTGACCTCAGCAAAATTCTGCCTCATTAACACACGAATTTCGCCTAGGCAATTCAGGTACGTAGCAACCTCACTGAAATTTCCGGCTAAGTGTTGCTTCAACCTGGTTACCCCTCCTTCCTTGAAGATCTTGTCGCAATAGTTGCACTGAAACTGGTGCCGCTCTCCGACTCTTCACCTATAAGACCAACCAATATCACGCTTTGTGGGGTTGGTTTTCCTTGATGGCTCCATTCCTACCATAAATCTACAACATATCAAAAAATAAAGCCAAAATAAATTTTTTTGGCATGATCTCCTTTTTTTTGTTAATTTTAAACTATTTTTTAAGCTACTTATTAACAAAATTAAAGAAATAAGATAGGAGAAAGAAACCACACCTTAAATAGTCTTTGCTAGATTTTTTGGGAAGGACCTCCTCAATTTATGGGCTATCTCTCAAATTTGCCACTCTGGTTACCCTCAGAGAGTCATGCGTACCGTTGGATTTGTGAAAAAGAAGAGACTCGTTCGGTTTTTATAGCCGAACGAGAGAGAGGAGCATGAGCTTCCCTCTCTTTTTTTTTTTAAATTCTATTGCCGAAACAGTGATAGAAGCAAGTGCTTGGCCGAAAGGCGTAGCCCTTTCAGCCACACGCTTTGAAATATGTCACAGACTGTGGCCGAAAGAGCCACAACTCGTGACTTGTGGCCGAAAAGAAGCCACAGCGCGCACGTGCTGTGGCTTTTCGGCCACAGTAAAAGAAGTGGCCGACAACGACCACTTCTTTTAAAAACCACAGCGCTGCTGTGGATTTAAAAAAAAAATTGATATATCGTTGCGAACCGGCCGGTCGCACCGGTATGTGACCGATACACTACCGGTACCGACCGGTACGCATTCGTACCAGTCGGTTCTCCCACGAGAAGCTACCAGTACTGAATTCCATGCAGATCCGGTACCGGGCCGAACCGGCCGGTACGGACCGAACCAAGAAGCTACCAGTACCGAATTTCATGCAGATCCGGTACCGGGCCGAACCGGCCGGTACGGACCGGTTCGGCAGACCATGATTCATATAGTTTTTGAAGTAGGTTTTAGAGTCTGCTTTAACTAGAATTTCTGTAAAAAAGTCCTACTATAGGCAGATGTTGGTTTGGGAAGTTATCTACAATTTTATTTTTTAGCTATTTATATTTCTATTATTTACAGTTTGATTTTTTAGTTGTTAAGGTTTCTTTCTACATATGGTTTCATGGTCAATGGAAATTTTTGGAAATTAGTTGGTTAGCAAGAGTCCTAGATTATTTGTAAAAGAAGTCATGAAAAAAATATAGAAGGGCTATACATTTGTCTGTTGGAAGGCACTGTACATGAGTTATTTGAATGGAAGATTTTAGCTGGCCATGTTTGGCCTTCTTATCCTCTCTCTCTCCTCCTGCCCTCTTCCCTATCTCTTTCTCTTGATCTCTTTTCTGTTATCATGGTCTTTACTTGTATCAACTTTACTTTGGTTTCTGTATGCACCGATTTCCGAATTTTAGTTCTACATCAAGTCATCAAGTATATCACCTCTCATTAAGCCTAAAATCTTCTAGAATCATATTCATTCCTCCTATCCTTATGCGTCAGAAACAAAACCTGTGGTGGGTTTATTTAACCTTTTATCTGCCCTTCGTCTCAGAATTGATCACTGCTGTCCTGAATATAGGTGGAAGAGGGAAAGCAATCTAGTCAGCCCTACCTCTAATTAAAGCCCATTCTTTGGTCCACCTTATATGCTCGCAAGCCATCCATAATTGCACCTACACATATTAATCATGATATACATTGTTGACATATTCTCTTTTTTTTTGGTAAAATGGTCGCTCACATTAATCTAACATGAGTACAACCAAGTCAAGATACAAAACGTGGCCTAAAGAAAGGGGTACAACATCAACCCATGTCCATGTGACCTCTTCGAAGTGATGGGCATCAAAGGAGGTTACCCAGTCAGCCGCCCTATTCGCCTTCCGGTATACATGAGCCATGGTTTGCCGTACCGGTCGGTACGGGTCGGTACCGGCCAATACATACCAGTACCGGACCCTACTAATACGGTACAACTACATATTTCGGTACCGAACCGTACCGGCCCGTACTGACCGGTACCGATCCGTACCATCTGGTATCGATCCGTACTGAATCGTACCAGCCCGTACTGAACCGGTACCGGTCCGAACCAACTAGTCTGTACCGGCTCCAATTTTTTTTGGCTTTTAGCCCCATCGGTACAGTACCGGTTCGGTTCGGTTTGGTTTGGTACCGTATCGGTACCGATGGCCATCGGTACGTCGGTAGAGTCGGTACCACGTACCTTGCATGAGCAGCCTGAAAGGAATCACAGTCTCGCACCATTTGCTGTATATCGCTAAGGAGAGGATGACCGTCAACCTGTCGCATAGCATACCGAATCCAGTCGATCACCATGACAAAGTCTCCTTCCAGGGTGTCGCATTTCCATACCCCTTCTTTTGTCATTTTGTGAGACCCCCATCCATTTTTCTTTTGGTGTCTATGAACTTCACTACCACCATCTCTTAACTTAAATTGTACTATTTACTTTCAATGTTAGCATATAAACAATCAAATATGTAATTACTTGACAATCTATCCTGTTATATGATTGAGGTCATTGGAGCAGAAGCTTTAAGACTGGGTATCAAGGGGCCATGGATCACTAAGTCCTATTTGGAAATGATTCTAGAAAGCAAAGGTATGATGATCTCAGTCTAACATCTTTCGTATTACAACTTCTCTTGAAGGTTTTTGTTCTCATCAGTTGCTAATCAATATCAGGTGTACCACGTGTTAATACACCACCACCTTTATCTAGCACACTTTTAACTGGAAGTCAAGAAAGGACAATTGCTGCACCCAGACCAATACGCTTGTCTACAACTATTGCTCCCAAACCTGAGGATGTTACACAGCCATGGACTAGGTCTCCAACAAAGTCCGATATGGACCCTGTAGTAACGACATGGAATTTCATCTCAGGTTTTTCAATACAATGGTTCTTTCTGGTTATAAAGTTTTACGTGGTCTGGGAAGATGAGTTATATTAAATGACTATTTGCAACACCAACTATTTGCATTTATTAATTGTAAGCTTCTCTTATGAAACATATGCAGATTCTTCTGCTTTAAGGGGCAACCTCCAGCTTGCTTCATTGCCTGATTCATATGACTTGGATAGGGGTTTGCTTCTTTCTGTTCAAGCAATCCAGGTGATTAACATGTTGTAAGCAAGAAAGTGTCTCGTATTAGCGAATTCACCAGCTCAAGTAAATATTACATGAGTTAACTTTTGCTAACACCTCACTTCATGCCCCCTTTTCTCCTCTCTCTCTCTTTCAGGCATTGTTGGAGAACAAGGGCTTTCCAGTTATTGTAGGAATTGGTAAGAGATTCACGTGTTTCAACTACCTGAATGACTTAATAATATGTTTAAACATGAATATGTAACCATCCAGTTCTTTTATTTATTAATTTGATGACTTAGTACTTAGCATGATTTTTTTTTTGTCACTGAAAATATTTTTCAGATAATTGTTATTATGTTTTCATGTTATTTTTTTTTTAAAAAAAGCTGATGAGGAAGCTAGTGGTAGAGTTGCCTAATTATTGGGGTAGTCTTTGCCATTTCTTGGTGTCTTGAAGTTTTTATTTCAGCGAAACTTTGATTAAATTCTGAGTTCATTTGCAAAATTTGTTTGCAACTTTATAGCTAAGTCTACGTTATCAATTATTTTGAAAGAAAGAGATCTTCTTTCTTATCATAATTAAAATGTTATTGAGTTGAATGCTAGTTTATTGAATAATTTAATGAATAATACTGAGTATCAACAAAAAAAAAATCAATTGAAATCTTTATTATCATAATTAACATGGTAGATGAAGAATGAATCAAAACTACTAAAGATAAAGCAAAACAAAGGGGACTAACCATTCAAATAAGTGAAAATAGGAAGAGGAAAATTGAGGACATGGGAGAAAAGGAAAAAGGTAAGAACCAAGATTTGCTGAACCTGTCGGAACCGACTGGTTCAACCTGTATCGTATCGGTACCGGCTTTCACCGGTATGGTACAACCTTTGGGGTCGGAATTGAACGGTTTCTTGCCTGTACTGGTGCAAACCGGTGCAGTTCGCACCGGTACAAGACCAGTACTCGTGGGGAAGAAGGGAAGAAAAGAGGAGAAGAGAGGAGGAGAGAGGGGAAGAACTCTCTTGTGCTACCGGGCCTCTTTCTTCCTCCCGAGCATCTCATGGGGAAGAATACCTCTCTTGCTTGCGGGAGAAGGAAGGAAAGAGAGGAGAAGAGAGGAGGGGAGAGCGGAAGAAAAGAGAGGCTCGGGAAGAAGAGGAGAATTGAAAAAAAAGAAAAGAAAAAGAGAGAGAGAGATGCCAGGGGATTAGCATCCGGGGCGCGAGCGTGAGTGGGGAAATGCATCCCCGACTCGTGCCCGTGCGTATTCCATGCGGTGCGAACGCGCGGGCTCGCTGCGCGGGGCAGCTAGCCCACGCGCTGCCCCACGTGGGCTTTTAATGCCACAGAGTGGCATTTAATGTTACTTTGTAGCATATTGCAGACGCGCGCGCATCCGCTTATTTTTTTCTCCAACCAGTACCGAATCGGTACCGAATTGGTACCGATCTCCATTGATACGCCGTTTCGGTCGGTTTCGCGTACCTTGGTAAGAACTAAACAAATATGACAGATGAACCAGAAAAGGGATGTAAAATATAAGAAGAGAAGGAAAATGAATGTTTAATTTTAGACAAGGAGGAAACTCAAGAAATAATCATAAGGATGAGTTGAGACTCAAATTGGAAAAAATGAAGAAAGAAAATGAGGTGGAATTAAATTGGTTCAATTTAATGAGATAATGACAAAGAAATGGTAGATGGAGTGGAGGAGACAAGTGGAGCAAAGGCAAAGAAAAAAAGAAGGGCTTTATGCACCCTATGAAACAATGTCTGTCAAACCGGTATCGGTAGTCGTATCGGTGGCCTACCGGACCGGTTCGGGCCATATTGAACCGGTACCGAATCAATACCACTAGTTCGGCTGGGTTTTCAGCTACCGCACGTTTTTTTTGGGAATTTTCTTTCTTTTGGATCTTTTTTTTATGAATTTAATTTTAATTTGATGTTTTTTTGTTATTTCTGGATTTTTTTATTTTTTTTATGTTTCTATGTTTAGGGTTTAAGCTATATGATGCATAAAATGAACAACATAAAATATCTTCAAATCAAGATACATTCAATTACATACTTTTAAAGCACTCTCGGATATGTTTAGGGTCAAAAAGGCTATAGTGCGCGGCTCTGTGGTAAACTGAAGGTGTACTGGTGTGAACCGCCGGTACAAGCGGTACCGAACTTGTACCGGTACCATACCACTCGGTTCCGGCCCCATAGGGGCTGAAACAATTTTCCACCGCGGTACCAAAGCGGTCAGGGACCAGACCGGTCCGGTACATGCTGTACCGGCCGATGCTGGCCGGTTTAGCATACTATGCTATGAAATATGGTTTTGGCAAGGTTCACAATCTCGGTATTAGGTGTTCATGCTTTATCGATTCGATATAGTATGGTACAATACGCATCTTGTACTGAAATAATCCTCAAACCATTTTTCTCAATTTTTATCTTAGTACGCTTTGATACAAGTCGGGATCCTTCAGTATGGGCCAATACACACTTCGATACTGCTCAGTACGGGGCGGTACGGGGCTTGTACCAACTCAAAGTTGAATTTCATACTGGTTTTCTCTCGGTATGGTCCAGTACGGTACTATAGATCATGATTGTAAGTTTAACATTTTTATGTATACCCTGTAAATTACTTTATTGTGCAGTTAAGCCCTTCTTGTTGATATGTCATTATATATGGTAGAAAAGTGATTGTTTAGGTTCAAAATGTTTAAAATACTCTACCATGTTTAAGATTGACTTCAAAGATGGATGTAGTGGTAATTTTGCAATTTAAGAAAAGTTTAATGCAATTGATTGCTGTCAATCCAATGCCATTGGATAAATCATAAGATAGTGACATACTGACATAAAAGAGCAATTACAAGACAAAAAAAGGAAAAGCAAATTGTAACTTTACTAGGATAGATGCAAGAAAGACAAATGTTAAAAATAATGAAAGGAGAAAATGAGAGAATGATTAAGAGAAAAGTAAACATTCATTTTTATGGTGTTGAATGATAGTGATGTTGGGTAATCATTCTCATTTTATGCATTCACGGCTCTTATCTAATTAGGAGAGAAGAAATTATGGTGGTCATATCTTACGATTGGATTCTATAATTAGATTAATAGGGGAGTAGGAATGTGTAAAAATGAGATCCCAAAATTGAATTGGAAATGAGGTAGGTTATGGTTGTCCGATCCCACAACTAGATTGGAGAGGGGAAGGAGGTATGGTGGTTAGATCCCAAGGAGATGCAGGGAGTGAGTCAGCACGTTTGCAAGCAGCATAGATCAAGCCCTAGATTTGCACCGTAGAGAAGCTCATCATGTTCCATCTGGCGAGTATCTTGTAAGGCTCCGAGGCCAAGTATGCTGAGTATGTGCAAAGACCCTACACTAGTGAGATTGAACTCCCAAAAGAAGAGATCTCGTTTGAGTAGAGAGAGTGCAAGTAGCAGTCCTAGTTGTCAGCCAAGTCTAGTGAGCTCATCATCTTAGTGTATGAATGTGTCGCTCCAGGTGTAAGGTTTCATTTCCCTCTAGCCAAAGACTATTAGAGAGGGATAGGATGCAAGGCTCTCTCTAAATGTAGATAGTGATAGAGAGAGAGAGGCAGAAGGTCTGAAGCATACCTCTCCGGGTGATTTTAAACAAGGAAAAATTTAGGAAATAACAAAAATATAATAAAATATTTTATACTAACTACTTAGGCTTGGTTAGGTATGCATGTCTTTATGTTTGAGGAAGCCTAATCTAAAGCAGAAAACTTGATGATGCTAGAAAATTTGAGCTTGTTCAAACCTGATTTACCACAAGTGCCTATACAGGCACTCCTAAATCTAGACATGGTAGTTCAGATCAGTTGGGTTGTGGTGGTCGAGGTTGCTTTTGCCTAGATCTGAAGCTCATGCGTCACTCTTATAGACAAAATATGCAATTATGCACTTAGATCCACTTGCATACCTAGATTTGGCCTATGTGGTGTACCAATGTAGCAAGTGCATGCACACACTAGTCATGCATGGCCTTATTCCTTGGTGTTGATAGCAGCTTGGATTTATGGTAGACAACTATCTGGCTTGCTCTAAGGCCAAGATATTGCTAGATTTGTTGGTCTCTGGGATATGTATCAACCCCAGTTACAAAGTTGATAGGGCTAAAAATTAAAATAATAGTGCTATTTCAAATTTCAATGGTTCCTAAAATCAAAAGCAATGATTTACAAATGGCTCTCATGCAAGTTATTAGTGGAATTTTGATATATGTAGTAGAAAAAATATATTATGTCTGCTAATGGCATGCCCCATAAATGTAAAATCATGGAGGACATGCTGTGCATAGATTGCAGGACGCAGAAACAATTTGATCTTATGCCTCTCTGGTTGGATGAAGTCAACATTGTATGAAGGCATTGGACCTTTGTTACCTGGATTGATCAGTTTAATACACAATATCTGCACTTGACACTTTAACATGGACATTGGTAGGACACTCTGATACAACTTCATAAGAAGAAATTCTTAAATATTGAAAAGATCCTATATTTGTACGTGCAATGGTGCAAGTGTAATAGATGATCGAAGCTGAATCTAGGTCATAGACTGGAACTATGATGGTAATAGACTGGAACTATGATGGTGGTCATGAGATGGGTCTTCAAGTATTACAAGGACTTACTCTGTCTCTCTTCTTTCTTAAACAAGGGGAGCAGAAGAACAAACTCTAGCACACCTAGTATGGTAGCCTAGCTTGCTTAGGTGCCCTTTTAAGTTCAAGGTGGGTGGCCTTATGGGTTCCTCTATGGAAGTATAGTATAGAGTCTTTCCTTTTACAAGTCATTCCACCATTATGCATGGTTTGCAGCACTGCCCCATATGGGGCGTATCGTACCGAGAGAAAATCGATACGAAATTTGACTTCAAGTCGGTACAAGCCCCGTACCTCTCTGTACCGCCCCATACCAAGGTGTACCGAGATGCATACCGGCCTGTACAGAAACATACCAACCTACATCAAGGTGTACCGAGATAAAAAATTGAGAAAATTAGTTAGAGAGCTATTTTGGTACAGGAGTGTACCGTACCGTACCATACTGAACCGAACCAATAAGCTACGGATACGATACTTGGTGCCGAGATTGCGGACCTTGCTATTATGTATTGCTGGATGTCATTTTCAAATAAAAAACCATATATAAGCAATAAACTCCTCTATGCCCCTTGTTTCTAGATACAACTTTATTAAAAGTATTCTATTATTAAACCATATGAAGTATTCATGAGCAACATTAGGATCCTGGACATGATGGCACGTGTAAAATCGTGCCAAAGCATTTTTGCATATTAACTCATACAAGTAGTGTTGTTTCTAAAGCAATATGAAAACACGAATAGCACACCCTTTAGGTCTTTCTATGTGACCACATGATACCCTCACATTGGACACATAGGATGGTGGATCTCAGGCTGCATAATTAGTTCCTTCTTGTGACTTAATATCCTTATCATGTGATTATTATTGTAGGAAGGGATAAACGACATTAGTAGCATTACTACAGCAAGGACAAAAAATTGTTCCTACTTGCTCATTTTAGTGCAGGTATAAATGGACAGACTTTGCTGTGCTGTCAAACAAAGGCAGGAAGATCTGAAGATAAGAGATGATTGGTGGTGGAACAAAATCTTTGCATGCTCTATTGATGGTGAGAGTTCCATGAACCTTGTCTTAGGCAAGATCTTTCAGAAGTTGATTATTAAAGTGACAGAGGGGCAAGACATATGCTTAGCCTTGGTTAGGAACGGGGAGATAGTTATGGTGCGCGCGCGATGTTTTTATGTTTCTTTGTTGGTCACCTTTTAGGCAAGTGTGCTTGGTGTGAGGTCATCCTTGCTATAGCTTCTCATGTTCTTTTTGGCTGACGTATATTTTTGAAGAAAGTAGCATCCTGAGTAGACTTGCATCTTTTTTTACAACGGCTAATAAATACACTTCAGTGAAGATGCAGTGACAAGGAAATTGTTGTTAGAGATTGAGTTAATGAGTTGAAGCAATATTTTTCATTCCTTATTATCACAGGCGATGGTGATGAAATCAAGGAGGATCACATGCATACCACCAAGTGGTGGGTGGGCGGCAGGATCCTGACCCAAAAATCATATCTTCAGTTGATTAGGTGTACTTTGTTCAGTTTGTGGGTTGGGCAGAGATGTGGGGTGTCGAAAGTCAAGTTTTAGCATGTATCGGGGGCTTATATGCTAAAGTTTTGCTTAGCTGGAGGGTTCAAACTAGATCTTATGTGGTAGGCCTTGATCCAAATATTGTTTCAAGCTGAATGTACACGCATTGGCTTAAGTTGTACAGCTGGAATTTCTTTCTTGGGCCTACAATTTATAGAGAATAAGTGGTTGATCAATTACATTAGGCTCACCCATTCTTAAAAAAATGAAAGAAAAGGAGGTTCAAATTTGAGAAAAGAAAGGTATATTTCAAGATACCTCATTTATAGGGAGCAGCCAACGATTATTTTGGGCAGCATGGGTGGGCCAATTCCCTATATGTTTCCCTTCTTCCCTTCAACTATGAGAACAATG
Organism: Phoenix roebelenii; assembly: GCA_025769935.1. Classification (NCBI taxonomy): domain Eukaryota; kingdom Viridiplantae; phylum Streptophyta; class Magnoliopsida; order Arecales; family Arecaceae; genus Phoenix; species Phoenix roebelenii. The sequence goes on along the minus strand of JAOXJJ010000653.1, from coordinate 41,833 downwards.
GAGGTGTCTGTTTTTATCTGTTTCTTTTCTTCTCTTTTCTTTCTTCTCTTTCTAATAGAAATAGTAGGGAAGAACACCCTCATTAGTACTTTAGGAAAAAATTGCAAGTGTTTTTAGGCCTTTTAAAAGGGCTTTCTGTGACAGTAATTTTAAGATCATGAAATGAATTAAACTGTTTTTCTTTCTCCAGTTTGCTTTCTTAATCTAAGGTTGAGCCAAGAAACTGTTCTCCAGATGCGACAGATTATCTGCTGGCTAAGATTATTTCACATCCAAGGCTTTATTTTCCATATCTAAACATAAGATCAAACATGAAGTGCTATTCATATTTTCATATTTACCATTTAATTATTATGCAATTCTATATGTTCAAGTTCTATCTGTTGTTGTTCTTTTTTAGTTTATGGCTTCACTAGCTTGTATAGGGTGCATGAATTGTATGATGATAAATTAATCATGTAGGGTGTGTCATTCAATTTTATTTTTTTAGTTTAATGATGTGAGTGCCCAAGTAAGTAGAGGCTTTGATCTCCCCCATGCTTCTCTTCTTTTTCTTTTTTAATGCCATTTTGTATCACATTTATGCTAATCCATTTCTGTAATTAATCCTGGGTCGAATTGCATTTCTTTATTACGTCTTAACTCTTGATATTGACTTATTTTGTTATGTTGTAATTCATAGGAGGTCCAAGTGGATCGGGCAAAACAAGCCTGGCTCAAAAAATGGCGAATATAGTTGGCTGTGAAGTAATCTCTTTAGAAAGTTACTACAAGTGTGAACAAGTGAAGGACTTTAAGTATGATGAGTTTAACTCCTTGGATTTATCCTTGCTGTCGAAGGTATTATATCATTGCTATGACATGTACTTCTGAAAAGCTATGCTTGCTTTTGAACTTCATTTCTTGTTTAATATCTTATAATGTAGGAGAAATTTTCATGGAGGGAGTAAGATTTGCCTAAATTAGAATTTCATGATCTATTAAATGACCATTCTTTCAATGTTAATGGTTTAAAATGTTCAATCATGTTTCTGAGGGCCAAGTCTAATATATGTTATGTTATCTTCTGCACTTTATCACATTTTAATTGAAAACTTTCATATATCATGATTCAAATGTCTTTTGAAATTTGCCCTAGGGTTGGAGTAGATGTTGAAGCAAACAACAAACAGACCTGAAATAGATGGGATGTGATTTTTCATATAACTAGATTTGGACATCCATAATGCATGTTTGAGAAAGGGTGGTAAGTCCACACTGTGGGGTGCTGGGATCAGCACATAAAGTCATAGAGTGCGAAAAAGCATGCACAGATGTAATGTTTTAGGTGTATTGTGGGTACTTTGAGAAGTGAAGGAACCAGAGCCTCACAAAAGGAGGTACTTGGGAAGTTTACTTTTAGAAGGATGACAGATGACTACAAATTGGTGGTGACCATATATTAGTAAGAACGTGATTCATCCAGGCTCTTGGTGAGCATAGTCACTGGATGTTTCCCATGTCACTGATCTACTCTTTCGTGAAGCTTGTTAGTTTGTTTCCTGAAATTGATAGCATTTGCAAAAGTTTGCTAGGAACATGAGGTATTCTTTGCAGAAATGAAGTTTGTATGTGAAGGTCATACAGAAGTGAGCTGACCTATGTTTCAAGGCCCCTCATTTGCCTGTCATAGCCAGGAACTCAACACCAGTTTAATAGCTGGTTGTCGTGTTTACATATTCCTGCCGAGCCTTCTAGCATTCTTGTTGCTCGTTAGCAGACCCTATTTTGGAAGGAAAATACTTAATGCTGATGATGTCCTTTTATAACATATGTCATCTTTTGTCCTCTAAATATGCTTCCATGTGATGCATTTATCTGATGCCTGCACCATTTTCAGCGTGTTAATATGGGTCCCATTCATATTTTTGTTCAAAAAACTTGAGGCATTTGGTATGGGGTGATGACACTAGGATCAAGCGTGATCCGGATAGAGATGATGAAATTACTGTGTTTGGTTGCATCCTGGTAATCCTATGTGATAATGATTTCGGATCACCCCCACTTCTCAAATCACCATCCAGCTCGATGATTGGAAACCCATCCTTGAGGATGGGTATCCAACATCACTCCAGCACGGTGATCTTAGATTGAAATATGTTAACCAAAATACCCCTCATAATAGTTGTTTATTATGATAGAAGGTTATCACAAAAAAAAAAAGCAAAAACTTCAAGTATTGAATGTAATGGCTGACTGGCGTCTAGTCAATGTGTTTTCTAGCAAGGCTAAATAAAGTCCGCTACTTAACATGCTTGTTTGAGAAGATGACTATATAAAGGTGTCCTTTAGTTGTCAGATAATAGCTTAAGCAAGGTATGCCGTACCGACCCAAATCGGGCGGTACAGGGTGTACCGTACCGATTCGATAAGGGTAGTTTGTATGGGTGGCATACCGATATTTGGTATGCAAAAAAATTTTATACCGTACCATACCGACACTATGCTAATGTGGCTCTGGTATGGGGTCCAGAGATGGCGAACCTTGGGCTTAAGTGATGTATCTCGAATTCCATATAATTTTGGAACTACAAATGATGCCAGATTATGGCATGTTACTGGGAGAGAATCTTAGTAGAACCTTTATTTAACCTCATAAGTTGCCACTTGAGAAGGAACCTGCTTAATTTTTTGATTTTTTTTCATTGATATAGCAATTTAACTTTCTAAATCTTGAAACTTCCTTTGTTTTCTATTTTATATAACCATTTTATATAATTACAGATTTTGTCACTTGGTTTTCATGATACAATCTCTTGGTTCTTTTTATAATGTGTTGAAACAGAAACTCATCCATGGTTGTCATATCTAAGGTTAAATATTATGCTTAACATATGCATGCACTGTGTGCATAAGCTCATGTGACCAACTGCATATGTACATTCCATGCTTTGAGAACTATACTCATTGCTTAGTTCATTTTGCATTACATATGAAGCTGTTGCTTTCGAACCTTGCCCCTTAGTTGTTAATGGAAGATGTTGTTCTTCCTTGAAAGTAGAAATTTAAACCTGTTATAATTAATTGCAGAATATTAATGACTTGAGAAACTGTCATAAGGCAAAAGTTCCTTGCTTTGATTTTGAGAATTGCAGTCGAAATGGATTCAAGGACCTTCAAGTTTCTGAGGACTGTGGGGTGGTAAGTCTCATTATTTATAAGGCAATGTTTTGTATTGTATGTACATATATATTCATACCTTTATGCATGTTATGTATATAGACACAAATACATGCATCCATATAGTGTATTAAAGCTGCATTATTACTGGTAAAACTTAATTTGAAAAAAATATTTGTTATCCCTTAGAAAATGGTTGTAAAACCTGTAATTGTGATACTTCTGATCAGTGTCTAATATATCTATTTACAGAGTGGTTGAACTGAATCTGTACCACTACCATTAGTATTGCCTTTCAGATTTTACCGTGGTATTTTTGGTGTTGCTTAAATAAAGCTCTTTTATGACCTTTTTGTTAAAGCACTTTCTGTAAGAATGGTGTTTGGTAATGCTCAGTAAAAAATGCATCTAATGTAAGCTAGAAAGCTGCTTATAGGAGAAGCGAAAAAGCTTGCTTTTAGCTTTTGCCTTATGGTTATATTAAAATAATGTTTTTTGCCTCACTTAAGAGAAGACATATTGAAAATGCAAATGGATTTGGTAAACTTCAATTAAGTTACTTCATTGTGGATGCAACACAAACTCAGAATATGATTGTGGAGGTCAACTTGATCTTCCTAATCTAAATCAATCTCAAAGAAGTTGAAGTTATTATAGTTAGATCCAACCCTACTGAAACCAAATAGACTTAAAATATACTTCCAGTTATGCAGTGCCAAATACCAAGCAAGTTAAAAGCGTTTCAGCTTCATAAAAGCTCTTCTGAAAGAACAGAACCAATACTAAACATTTCCAAGTTAAATATACTATAAGCACAAAAATGTTACTTTCATGAGGTGTGAGATAAACACTATAAATTAATTATTAGATGGTTAGGAAATATTTAATATGCTTGAAATAAATGTGAAACTGCAAATTTGTCATAAAAACATGAGTGCTCTATTAAAATATTAATACATATAAAAGTTCAAAAGTAGGGTTAGACACATCAAGTCCCTTGGACCACTCTATTTATTCTCATTCCGCATGCATAATGTATACTACATTACTATTGATTTCATAGTTTCTTCAGCGGCAAATGATCCTGAATTCTGAAGTGATATTTAATATTCCATGATGATTCTTAGAAACAAATGATAAGATTAATCGGGAAGGGTGTTATTTCTCCTATGACAATTGGTTTGATCTCATTAAAACAAAATATCTTTTTTTCCTGGAAATTAAATCATACCATGCATTCTCTTTTCCGAGATGGACCTGTAATGTCAGCTGCATTTCTAGATTACATGACATTGTTGCTTACTTAACAAGGTCATACCTTGAATGGGTTTCCAGATGACAAACAAGTTTGCAAACCCTCAACACTCCACCAATCATTAAGTAAGACTGTAGTTGCACTAATTCAATTCTGAAGTGGTTGCTGTTCCTTCTACCTTGTAGTATCTCCTTTTCTTGGAGATATAATGAGAACCAGGATATTAAAAGTTTTTCCTTAACAATTTAGTGTTGAAAAAGTGAACCAAGCATATCAAAACTATATGTTACTCAGTACTTCTTAATTGACATAAGCAAATGTATGCTTCACCAATAATTTCAGTGTTCTCTGGAAGGTCTTATTGTTAGTACTTAGTGCAATAACAATTATAATGGCTTATAGCACTAGTACTGCATACAAGAACCAACAACCCATCCTTCCTCTTCTTTGAGTTGTAAAATATTCCATAGAATACTGTGCACATGTGGCATGAACTTCTCAATATGCTGCTCAGTTTTTATCATATGCGTTGACTCATTAGTTCTACTCTAAATATTAGATGACCTTACAAAATTGGAAGTTGAACTCTATATTCCTATGCTGGCTCTAGGACTTAATCAACAAGAACTTAAGGCATAGACTAATCTATATACAAAGTTACACTAGTAGAACTTATTATTTTTGGCCAAATATTGGCTATCTTGGTAGTAACATTATGATGATAAGAGATTTTTTTAATCCCAATATTGTTTGATATATGTAACCATGTCGTCAACTACTTCCAATCTTTTTGTATATGCTTGGTTATTACTGTTACAGTTTACATGTAGGCACATTACGTCATGTTGACAACTCCAAACAGACCTGATTAGAATAAAATTATGTTCATGAAAATACCAAAAAGCATCACACATGATGTTGTATTATGCTGCATAGATTGGTATCATCTAATACGTGCATACATATATACAAATATTTATACATATACATAAATATATACATTTACATACATATACATATACACATACATATATATATACATATTTATACATATATATATATACATATATTGTATGAGTCCGTGAGGCCCCTACTTTACGAAGCTTGGCAAGGTTTTACATTCCGGTTTTGTTACCTGTATCGATTCGAAACCCAACTGATACATGCCATGCTTAGTGTCCATATGGTACATCCCTTGGTACTGATGCTCAGTATGTGTGGTGTACTAGCTATTAGTTCTCTCCTAGTACGGTTATTTCCCTATTCTAGCCAGTGCCTAGTAGTTTCCTATTTGGAGAACCTTGATATAAATAAATACATAAATCTCTTTTACCCAAATATAGTGATGATTGCAGATAGGAGTGGCAATCTAGTTAGGTCGGGTTAAAAGTTTGTCAACCCGAATTCGACCTGTTTATTAAATAGATCAAAAATTTAGATATGAACATGACTTGTTTATTAAACAAATAACCTAACCTGACCTACATAACCCATTTACTAAGCAGATCAAATCAAATTAAATGGGTTAAGTTGGTTTTTAACAGATTAATGGACTTAAACGGGTTAAACAATTTAAGTGGGTCAAGTTAAATGGAATAGAAATGGTTAAATAGGTCTAAACAGGTTAAACATGTCTTAGATGGGTTAAATGGATCAAATCATGATCCGACCCAATTATTAAATGGGTCAAAATAAGTTAAACGGTTTAAAGGTCTAAACTTGAACCCGACCTGTTTGATAAACGGGTCTAGATGGGTTGATCCGCTTATAACCCAAACCCATTTATGTCAAATCCGGACCTGCTTAAAGTCGGTTGTTTGCGGGGTGGGTCATAAATTACCAGCTCTAATTGTCCATAACCAAAGGATAATTATTTTCTAAATAAAATAAATAAAGCACAAATTTCAAGAAGGTGTATTCCATATTAAATGTGAGCTTTGAACTTCACATAACTACAATAAGTTTATGGTGAAAAACATTTTAGATCGTTTGACTTCTGTAGATACTGGAAACCAGGTTTTATGATTCAGGTTTTTGATAATGTTGTCCCTCTTACTGGTTGACATTAGAATCTGTCCAACCGATTATTATAGTTTCTTGGATATGAAATTAAAAGGAAAGTCTTAATTATAATGCATTTCATAATTTAATATTTGTCATCTTCAAATATTAGTTCAACTTTCATGCAAGGTATCTAAAGCTATTGCTTTCTTGAAGTTCACTATCTGTCACCTGTTGTACTATAGCTGGAACTTGAGCAGATTGGGTCAGATTGAGGGCAAACCCTTACCCAACCCAAAAACCCAGCCAATCTGATCACACCCTATCTTAAGCTAAATTCTGGTTGGGTTGGGTCGTGTTGGGCTACATTAATTAGATTGGGTTGAGGCCTTAACCATTCATCAATTTGAATGGCACACTTACACATAATTTAACATGACCAAAGACATAACTATATAAAACGTGTAACTAATAAAAACCATAAATATGAATTATTGATTTATTTATATATTGGACTGGGTTAGGTTGAGGTGGGTCAGTTTGAGTTTGGCTTGGATTATAGCTCAATCCTAACCAAACCCAATTTAAGGTTAGGTTGGAGTTTTTCACTCCAGGTACGACCCAAATTAATAAAAGCTCAACCCAACCCTACATAATGAGTGGGTTGGGTGGGCTGGTTCAGGTTGAGCCTGACCCAATCTATACCCCTACCTTGTACTATTTTTCCCTATTGTTACCATTAAACATCCTCATTGAAATTAAGATTGTATTTTGATCCTAAAGAAGACTTATGAAATGCTGTACCTAGCACTCTAGAAGAACAATTGAGCTAAAACTAACTTATAAAGTTCATTTTTGTAAATGATAAATAGTTATTGGTCATGATCATCTTTGTTGTCACTCACAATCCAACAAACGTCATGTATCTTTATCAGATAGTATTCTTCTGGAATCTTCTATGATACTTTCTTTTTTTCCATAACCTTATCAAAATTTTACATAGGATCCCTTATGGATGGTATTGTTGTGGAAACCTCAAGAATATTGCAGACCATTATACCAAGATAACTCCCTTTTTTATTGCTATGACGCAATTACAATGATCACGTGGTAATTTAGTTTCCTATTACTCCACTAGTTAACCCCAAGAAATCATTGATGCTATATTTCAACCCCATGCAAAATTATGTATTAGAGAGTATAATACCACAGTATAGTTCTGTGTACTCTGGCCAAGAAGTCATGCATACATTCTGCACTAAATGATACTGGTTTCCTTTTCTTTTGATAATGTAAGTGCTTTGATTACTTTTGATTACTGCAACTTCCCAGGTGATTTTTGAAGGGGTATATGCATTGCACCCTGATATACGGAAATCACTTGACTTATGGATTGCTGTTGTAAGATTTCCTGGATCTCCATATCTTAGTCTTCTTTAAAATCTCTTTTTAATATGCTTATTTAATAACAAGTATTCATCTCTTTCTTTTTGTGTTAATTTAAGGTGGGTGGAGTACATTCACATCTTATTGCAAGAGTTCAAAGGGACAAGAGTCGTGTTGGCTGTTCCATATCTCAGAATGAAGTTATGACAACAGTATTTCCTATATTTCAGCAGCATATTGAACCACATCTTGTACATGCACATGTTAGTACAACAGAACTTTTTTGACTTGTCACATCAAATCTAGCTCTTGTAATAATTCCAATTTCTCTGCAACTCGTAGTTTTTTATTCTCTATTTTATCTTCAGAAAACAGTGTAAAAGAGGTTAATTATTTAGTTTCTGCTTGCAGCTCAAAATTCGAAATGATTTTGATCCTGTACTTTCTCCCGAAAGTTCACTATTTGTACTGAAAAGCAATAAGCAGGTGAGTTATCAGAATATTGCTTTTGTATTCATAAATTTTGCACCATGTGCTTATTATTCTCAACTTGTTTGGCATATATTAGGTGACATACCAAGATATATTGAAGGTACTTGACCCTGGCAAAGTTTGCAGCTCTGTGCAGAATTTCATTGATATATATTTAGGGCTTCCTGGAGCATTTTCGAATGGGCAGGTAGCAGAAAGTGAGTGCATACGTGTTAGAATTTGTGAAGGAAGATTTGCATTGTTGATACGAGAGGTCAGTAGACAAAATTATTTCTTGTTATGTGGTGCTTGCTACTTGCATGCAAGACCCTAACCTGTATTTCTTCTCTCCATGCTTCAGCCAATAAGGGAAGGAAACTTTATTATACAACCAAAAGTGGATTTTGATATCAGTGTTACTACTGTTGCAGGTCTTCTTAAACTTGGGTAAGTTTTATAAGTTCTGCTGGGTTATCCATTCTGCCAGTGTTTTCTCCCATCTCTCTCTCTCTCTAAACTTTTCTCTCATTCCTCCATTCCCTTTCTCTATTATGCTAGTCTATATAACATGACATCACAATTTGATGCTTTATTCTTTTGCTTCTTGTTTTTCAACCTCATTTCTCTAATTTATTTCATTTAACCAAATCTTCTTCTCTCAAACAGTGTTACATTTCTTGATACTATTGCAATATCAGATAGAAAGTAGAAACCAAAGAAGAAAAGGAAGAAAAGAAGGGAAAGAAACTGGAAGTGTAGAAGAGAATAGAGAAAGAGAAGAGGACAGATGGATGTGCAGGAGAGGAAGGGGGTGTTACAGAGTCTTAGTTCCTAACTGTGTGATGCAATTTTATCATATTAGGAGTTTGGCCAGCTTGTTAAGAAAAAGGTCTGATACTCTGCTGATATTCAGCTTCATCCCTAGATCTTGCAACCACTTCGTTTCAAAGTAGCAAGATTACCCTGATTCCTTTGTCAAACAAAGTCCTATGCATAATTTCTTTATGAGGATCTTAAGGATTTCCCATAAAATGATTGATAGCGCACAGCATTGGTTTTGTCTAGACTTGTGATAGTTGGTTAGATGAGCTATCAAAAGATTGTCCAATCATTGTCTAGACTGTAAGTGGCTCTCCTTGATCAACAAACAACATCATGTTAATATTTATAGGAGTATCTGGAGGCCTGCAGTTTAGAAGTCCTGAATCCTTAAGATTGATGATGAACTCCTTGAAGAAGCATTACTCCCTTTTGAGAATGTGCTGATTTGAACTTTGATCTGTTTCATTCTCGTATGGAAAACTTGATGGTGGTTGTACAAAAAAGGAATAGGCAAGGCAATGAAGATCCTAATCTCACTCAATATAATGCAAAGCCATAGCAACTCAAATTTAGTTGGAGTAAGAGCTCTGTACTCTGCTTCTTTCTTGACCTTGATACCATAGACTATTTCTTGTTTTTCCAAGTAACCAAATCCCACCCACCTGCCCCCAGAACAAATGTACAATATCTAGAGTCTGACCTATCATTGGGGAGAACCAGCCCAGTCAGCATCTTATTAGTATCTCGAAACTTTTACGTCCGCTCTTGCACAGCACGATATCGCTTAACAAGTGCCTTTTGAGATATATCAAAATATGATACGTTACCTCAAGACGAGGACTATGAATAACTTGGCTAATCACACCTGCATGATTGATATCCAGTAATTATCAAGAATATCAATCATTCTACTAGCATACGATACATATATACACAATTATGGGGCTCCCAATGGACAACATACATTTGTTAGTTTCACCTGTAAGAGTTTGTAAATGTTTACAGGCAAGAAGTTCAAAATGTATCATTTAGGAGCAAGGTACGCGGTACCGACTGTACCGACGTATCGGTAGGCATCGGTACCGGTATTATACCGAACCAAACCGAGTCGAACCGGTACTGTACCGATCAAGGTCCGCCGTACCGGTACCGGTCGGCGTACCAGTGGCGGCCTGGACCGGTACGGAATCGGTCTCGTACTGGTCTGAACCGATCCCGTACCGATCCGAACCGGTTCCGTACCAGTCCGTGCCGGTTCCGTACCGGTTCTTCAACAATAAACTACCGGTACCGGATTCCACGCTGATCCGGTACCGGTCTCAGGCCGGACCGGTATGGCAGACCATGGTACCGATGGGGCTAAAAGCCAAAAAGAATTTGGAGCCGGTACGGACTGGTCGATTCGGGCCAGTACCAGTCGGTACGGGCCGGTACGTGTCGGTACCGGTCAGTACGGGCCGGTACCGAAATATGTAGCTGTACCGTACCGGTAGGATCCGGTACCGACCGGTACGGCAGATCATGTTTAGGAGTCTGTAAATGTTTGTACCTATTAGTTGCAAACTTTCTCTGTAAAAGAGCCTCCTCATTCCTAGAATGGGCAACTTAAATTTTCCAAAAAAACAATGAATCTATCCTAAATCTTTGTTCTTAAAACTCTTCTGCAACAAGTACTGCGAAAATTCTCTCCATTAGTGGTGGGTTATCCCCTGTAACAATGTCCTTAAAATATAAGAAAAATTTTACCTCAAGATTTCTTGATGAGAGGGAGCGATCAGCTTGACTTCTAAAACCAAAAGCAAATAGAGCATGACTGAACTTGTTATGCTAGGCATGCGGAAATCATTTTAAACCATAAATTGATTCTTTGCTCCACACACAAATACTGAACCTTTACATGGAGAAAAACCAATGTTGGATCCATATAAACCTTTTTGCATGGGTCTCCATGTAAGAAAGCACTCTTCATATCAAGCTGAAGCATGAAACATGTAATATTAATAGGTATTCAGATCACCAATCAAACAGAGTTGAGCTTTAATACTTGATACGAAATTTTAAATCATTTTACTCCATAGGTCTGGATATGGCCCTTGGTTACTAGCATGCTTTGTAACTCTTAACAGAATCATCATGCATAGTTGATTATATACGCAGTGACGTATGGTGGTAGGTTTTCCCTTGGGGAAAGACACATAATCCCATGTTTTTTTCTTTTTTCTTGTAGTGCTTATATTTCATCCACCATATCCTTTTTCTAGTTAGGATGTAAGAGTACTTCTTAAAATGTCCTCAATAGATTTAGAAGAGAGTGCAAGAGAAAAGGACTTGTGCATAGGAGAAACTAAGCCAAATGAAACAAAGCTACCAATGGGATGAGAGATACAAGTTCTCTTTTGTTTTGGAAGAGCAGTGGATAAATCATCATTAATAATAGGAGTACATGTAGAATTGATACCTATACCTAGATCTCCAAATAAGTTGGTTGATTCACTGAGAGCCATGTCTTTGGTGCCATATTGTTCTTTCCATGGTCTGCCGTACCGGTCCGGCCTGAAACTGGTACCGGATCAGCGTGGAATCCGGTACCGGTAGTTTATTATTGAAGGACTGGTACGGGACCGGTTCGGACCGGTTCGGGACCGGTTCGGAACCGGTTCGGACCGGTACGGAACCGGTACGCCATCGGTACGCACCGGTACCGGATCGATTTCGTACCGGTCCGGGCCGCCACCGGTACGCCGACCGGTACCGGTACGGCGGACCTTGGTTCTTTCCCTTAGTGTAGACAATAATTTAAGGAGACTCCTGACTCGTGATATGGGAGAAATGGAACTCATTACAATAAAATACATCGGATATGTATTCTCCTTTTTAGTCCAATTTAATTATCACATTATGTTAACAAACCTCTTGATTCCAAAAGCTTAAGTTGTTAGGAAATAAGCCCCTTTACATGCTGCCTAGACTATTCACATGGAGGGATAATGATGCAGCGGGAAAGGGAAAAGGGTGATTTGATTGATGAGGTTGGACTTTGAAGATTAACATGCAAATAGAAGTAAACTGGATTGAAGTATCTGTTTGCTGAACCATATGCTGCATCAAATAAACAAGTTGAGATGAGATGAGATATTGCAATAAAAGATTGACTTGGAAGGAATTTGGTTCCACAATCTTTGACAACCTCAGCTTTGAAACCATGTTAATTAACCACTTGACTTCATAACCTTAAGCTACAAAGAAATGGGCCAACAACGTATGTATTATGACATATCATACAATATGAAAATTGACACAGCAGTGGGATATTATCTGTACAGACATCAATGAGCTTTATTGACAATATCAGAATATATCACAGGCTTATCTATTCAAAATACTGAAATATAGACTGGTTAATTGCTTAGGTGTATTTAATTAAAAAAAATATGTCTTGATTGTTTGAAAGACTTGTTTAAGTTTGTATCTTTCTGCCTATTTCCTACAAGCTTTCCAACAACACAAGATGGCTACGAGTAGTTTTTTATTCCAAAAATCCATTAAATGTTTAGGTAGCCCCGAAGGGACTCTATATTCGCAAATCCATTTTACCCTACTTCAAAGGTCTAATGATCCTGGATCCAAGTGCCGATTAGCATGGTGGCGTGGCATTAGCAGCATAATATGCATCTTGTTGTCATGTGTAGTACCAACAAGGTACCAGTTGTGTGCCAACATGTTGTGCTTGTGAATTTTGCCAAGCATGCTAGTATTGGCATGGAATGACGCATTAGATACATTGTTTCTTGATTTTTTATCTGAAACTCCAAAACTCAGAGTGGAACTTCTGAAATTGAAACTCCACAAACCTGGCTAAAACTGAGATCAAACTGAGCATTTGGACCTTTATGTTTGCGTGCATGCAAGTGAAGTAACTCAAACATTAGCATGTGAGACTGCAAAGGCCATTAAATATTTTGAAAATCTAGATCTATGATTATTGTATTGATGTTTTGAAATCGACCATATATGTTTGATGTATGAAATTTGAAAGGTATTTTCTTCTGCAGATATTTTACTTGGTTATATCTTATTTTAATATATAATGTTTATTTATTAGTTTTAACATGCAGGTGTTGCTTAGCTTTACCTTTAGCTTTATTTACTAGAATTTTAACTGGATTTTACTATTGGGATATAATAATCCTAGGAGATGCAAATACAGCTCTACAAAAGTTAACTAACTCCTGGATGAGCAAACTTCATCAATGTCTCGATCATTTACCTTGTTAGTTGGGCTTGCAGTAGTTTTCCTTGGTTTTTCTTTCTTGTGGCTATATATGGGTCTCATCTATATCAAGTTCTTCACTCGCTTGTACTCATGTTCTGCTATCTTTCTTTCATTTTGTTGTACCAGTTATCAAGCTGTTGCATATATTGAAGCTTCTGCATTAATTTACCAAGATAAAAAGGCAAGCATTTTTCCTTATTATATATCTCCATCATATCCCATTTATGCATTTATTTACCCATTTAATATGACGTGCTAATCAATTATTTTAAATTCATCGGTCTTTGGTTTGTTAAAATTGATATGTCCATCTGGTACATATTAAATTCGGGTAGGTCTGCAACTATCTGAAGATTCTGTTCGACATTATCTTTGATTACCTTCAAAAAAATATTTTTTGGGCTTAATAAACTAATCTATAGTTTTCATTTGCTATCATCATTGATTTTATGTTGAAAATCCATGGATTACACAAACAAATACCTGGTGTTTTGTTATTTTTGGAACCAACCCTGTAGGTTTTCAAAACATTATTAATTCATCCTACAAGGGGATCTTTTAATTATTGCCTTTATTTTGCAAATTACTTTGCATTATTATCTAATGAAGCCTCACACTTTAATCGAGGGATACAATTTTTCTGTTATGTGGCCAAGGTTCATGGGCTTCATGGTACAATTTTTATTTTGCTCTTTGGCTTATAATCATTGTCACAGAATGAATGAAATTACCTATATGAAACCCACGCCTTCTTCCTACTTAATTTTTTTTTTTCCAAATCTAGGGAAACTTGGGAGTACTCTCCTGTAGCACTATTTTGTCATCGAAAGTGATGCTCTGCTAAAGACATCATTTGCATGATATACTTAATATGACAGTAGCTTTTTTTCTTTGCTTTGCATATCGGTGGTGCTTTTTGTTAGCATGAGATGTTTGCCTAGGTATTATCAAAGAAACTAGTGCATTTCTTTTTGGCAATCGAGGAAGAGGCGAGGGCCTAGTTTCTTGTTTCTTTTATCGATGACATCTAGGAATGGGCATCAATGACATATGGCAGCTAGTTATACATGGTGTCCATAAGATGGTGGCAGCCTTTCTCACTTGTCAAAGTGATGACTCTACCATCTACGTAACACTTGGATCTGTAACTACACATTAATAGGCTCACATGAGAGCAAGTCTAGTTGATACCACACTATCAAGAGTGACTATATTTTTGTGGTATGATGATTTCTGCATGTTCCTGACATGAGGGATCCATGTGCACTAATATCAATCATTGGCACTTTGATGACTTGATTGTGTATCAAGTTACAATTTCTTATTTAATGGTCCATTTGGTGTACGTGATTGTTATTGAGGACCAGTTAGATGCCCAATAAACCATTACTTATTAAACGAGAATAGTTGGATTTAGTTGAAAGGACTAATTAGACTATTTATGCTAGTGCTGGTGGTTTAGCAATGTACTTGATATACTAATGTCTCACAAAATATGTACACAACATATTTATGTTTTGCGAAAATGGATTTCTTCAACAAAAGATTTTTTTATTCTAATGTTAGATGAAGCTACAGGACCCAATGGATTAAATGCACATAATATACGAGTTAGATAGTGCTAATGTTATCCATCTTTTGAAGACTGAAAGGAGGTTTTATTATTGCAGTGGAACAAAGTGCAAATAGTTGTCTCATCACATGGAGGACTTACCTTACTGCACTTCCTTTTTTTTTTTTTTTTGAAATACATTATAGTGTCATTGTCCCAAATACTAAGAACCAAAGTGCAAGGGTCATATGAGATGCCATGAGTCTTTTAATTATTGATTAGTCTCATATCAAATAGCCCTTGAATAAAAATCCTAAAGTCAACTTGAGTGATCCTATTAGCTTATTTATTGATATAACTTGTTTCAAAACCCTTGGGTTCACCTACCAGAGCCTATTATCATAAGTTCTTTACCCCTTGGAGCACTACGGAATAGTTCTGGATACAAGTGACTAGGCCATGAAACATGTCAGCAGTGCACAAGGGTACGCACTATTTCTTGTGGGACCAAGGACTAGCCTGCCGATGGGTTTCCATTCAGGAAGAAAAACTGCATTCTCCTACTTTCCTTTCTTTCATCTTCCATGTATAAAGTGGGTGACTTGAAAGCCCTTACTGTTTGCATGTGCAAGCAACATAGATTCATGCAGAGATTTATTGTGAATACAAATATTGGTTTATAGACATGCAACTTTTAGGCCCCTCTCCTTGTGTTTTTAAATTCAACATGCAAGATAATTCTCTTTTCACTTGCATGTTCCTATTTGAGAAAAAAATATTATGCATGCTACCCTTTTTTCTTTAGACAGTAGTTTCCTAGCTGCTTATTCTATCCTTGTGCTCTTTTTCAAAATAGTAGCAAATGGGAACATGCAATGCATGTTTGGAAAAAATAGAACAACAAAAAATAAAAAAATACAAAAGTAAAATGAAAAAAAACATGAAAAACAAAAAATTGAATGTAAAAATTAAATATAAAAAATATGAAAATAAAATAAAAATTCCATAGAAACAAAATTAAAAGATCTGCAGATTTTAAGAGAAGGGGTTGGCAGGAGAGATAAAGAGAGTTCTAGGAGGGGAAAGCATGGGGGGTTGAAAGCTTTTCTTTTATTGAGTGCACGGTATTTGGACTTAAACAGAGGGTATTAAAATTCAAAGTGAATGGTCTTTCTAAGATTTTATAGTGGTCACCTCTCAAGATTTTGCACTAAATTGTATAAGGTAGATGTCAGGTCAATTGTTGGTTTTAAAAATGTTATTATAATTTACTGGATTGTTCTCGAGCCAGATAGATGGTGTAAGTGTTATTAAGGACAAAGTTTGCAGAATTTGTTTGTTTGGATACTGAGATTTGTACCAGTCAGCTACCGGTTCAGTATCATATCGACACTCGGTACCAAGGTCCGCCGTACCGATACCGGTCGGCGTACCGGTGGCGGCCCGGACCGGTACGAAACCGGTCCCGTACCGGTGGCGTACCGATCCGTACCGGTGGCGTACCGATCCGTACCGGTGGCGTACCTGTTCCGTACCGGTTTCGTACCGGTTCCGTACCGGTTCCGTACCGGTTCTTTAATAATAAACTACCGGTACCGGATTCCACGCTGATCCGGTACCGGTCTCAGGCCGGACCGGTACGGATCGGTACGGCAGACCATGCTCGGTACGGTCAGGCATGCCGGTTCCTCATCAACATGCATTTTTTTATTTTTTATTTTTTTATATTTAATGATGTTTTTTGAAGTTGAGTGATTTGAACATCAATTTGATGTTTTTTATGTTTTTTGACATTCTTTAATGTGTTTTTTCTTTTTTCATGCTTCTTGTTTGTAAAATGACTATAATTTTAATGGTATATGTAATTGAAGTACATAAATCATTATATTGATAACAAAAATCAATAAAATACAGAATATAAAGCTAATTTAAATACATACCAACATTTAAAATCTTATGGGGTGGCGATGTCTCTCATAGATGTCATGGTCATCTTTGTATGCAGGGCTTGACCCAATTCTCTATTCACATGCCCCCCTCCCCCGCCCCTCCCCCCCTCGGGCTCCTATGGGCTCGTCGGGCCGCCGTGAGGTATGCAGCTGAGATAGTCCCTACACGTGCTATGAGTGATGGTGCCACTCTAGGAGGAGTTATTTGTGCAATACTGTATCTCTGAAGCGACCCATCCGAATATGCCGGTAACAAATTCTGACTTGTAAGATGCTCCAGGCTCAATTGGATAGTAGCCACTGGAGGATGATGTGTCTAAAGTACCATGCCCATGAGGGAAGTAGCCGGCTTGTGGGTAATACGATTTCATATAGAATTCTGAACCTGAAAGGTTGAGGGATCCTACCCTACATGCTGTGAATCTGCAACAACCTCTTATTCAATAAATTATTTTGAGCTTAGATCCGTATAGCACCCCACCATGGATATTACATATATTTTTCTCAGCCCATGGGCATGCATGGAAAGCCACTTATTTTTTAGTTTTATTCAAATTTAGGCTTATGTCGCTATTCACATGCTCATGTGCAAACTTGAATAAAATGACATGAAATTTTCATGGAGAGCGACATTCATATTCCTAACATACTTCTGATTTTACAGTGAATCAATTTTTTTTTAATTTAAAAATTTACAAATGAATGAAAATCTAAGATCTTGGTGGCATCATGTAGACGTTCGTAGTACAACATACCAACAATATAAAAAATTTAACACGCTCTTCCCCTATTTTTCTAATTTTCAGCCAATTTTTGACCTCAAAATAAAAAGAAATACAAAAATAAAGAGAGGAGAGTGGCGTTATCTGATTTTAGCAAAAATCAAGACTCAAATCCTCAAAAATGGCTAGATCTTGCCAATTTTCAAATCTTTTTTTTTGAAAAAAGGGGTTTCGAGAGGGTTAGAAGGTGTTAAGAGCTTATAGGGAAGGTATCAGTGCCCCCAATTATTGGACTCATAGGGGCGGGCGCTACACATTTCCGAACTGAGGCGAATTGCCCGATTCACACTAGTACCGCATCGAACTGCGTGGTTCGGTGTGGTTGGATCTATTTTCGAGTCAAGGAGGGGAACCAGGATCGATGTGGTATATACATTGTACCATCCTGGTCGTGAATCGGGTGGTTTGACCTTGTTAGAAGACATGGTAGATTATATGTTAGCAGACATGGCGGTCAAAGAATGATTCTAATAGGAGATCCTCTGTTCAAGGACTGCCGAACTGGGCCGAACCGCCCGGTTCAGACAGTGCCAAGCCGAAACTTAGTGGTTCGACTAATATTTTTGGTTTCGGCCCTGTACCGCTCGGAACTCCTATAGAACCAGCTAGAACCAGATCCTTACCAACTGGAACTGGCCAGTAAGTATCCGAACCGGCCGGAACTAGTCGATTCGGTGTAGACTCGGTGCGAACTGGCCGGTTCATACCGAGTCAACTCAGTACCGAACCGGGTTGACACTGTTCCTTGAATGATTGCCATTGGGAAGGCCTTCTCAGGCCTTCCCAACAGCATTTGAAAGCGGCTCCGCCGTTTCTCCTTTCTAAATACTCCAAAAATAACACCGATTTAGGCTATCAGAAAGAAAATCCAAGATAAATAGGGGGTGCTTTCTCTCACCTATCTCATTTTCTTTTATTTTTTGGGAGGGAGGCTTGAAAAAATAGCTCAAAAATTACAA
>JAOXJJ010000651.1:172707-207478 GCA_025769935.1 Phoenix roebelenii | reverse complement strand
CCACCGGCTTCAGTGCAGGTCTCCCGGAGGACGCCGCCCGCCGACGGACCGCCGCTCGCTCACCCCCACCGGAGCTCCTCCTCCTCCGCCGAGTGATCGTCCCCGGGTCCCGTTTCCAGCAACAGAGACTATGATGGAATCACAAGCGTTGTGATGATCTCAGGATCTTCTATGATGTATGAGCCACTTTGTTAGGTTTCCCTGAGGGTCCCATTCTTTTTCTCCTTCTGCTCTTTAGCACGCTGACTGTTTCAAGTTTTCTTGACAAGAGTTCTATAGTTTCATTGGGTCTATTCAGTCATCCTGGATGGATATAAATTTTTTTTCTTCTAATAAAAGTTCCGGTGACTAATGCAGCACACTGCCCATTCTCAAAAAAAAAAAAAAAAAAAAAATCTGAGGAAAAAAAATCAAGGTTAGCTTCTGTCCATTCTGATTATCAGGCTGGAGGTTATCTCTTCGTGGTTTAAAGTCTTTTGGTTATAAATATTTAGTCAATGGATGAGCGTTGTACAAATCAGCAATCTCAGATCTAAATATTGTTTAAGTACACCTACTCATTGCTAATTGCTACTTAGCGAGTAGGTTGTACTCATAATTGAGCAGGTACTTATTTTTATAAAGAACATATAGGTGCATCATGAAGCCCCAGTAGGTTAAACGGTAATCCAGCACTACTTTTAAGCTTGGAGATTTCGAGACCATACGCTGAAGAATTCCGACATAGATGTAAGAGATTTATAGCAATGCAACAGTCATACCCTCAGATTATTGGAAAAAAAAAAGAAGAAAGAAAGAAAAAACTGTGAGATCCCCCATATTTGCTTGCTCATATTCTGATAATCACATATGGGAAAGATAGGTATGACAACTTAGTCTTGCATGAAGAAACAACCTTACCACCTTTGTAGTTTTTGGGTTCAACTAAGAAAGAAAACCATCCTTTGTTTATGGTTAAAGCATGAGCATGCCTGGTTATATCTTTTATGGAAGAGTTCGATATCATTGATTCATGACATCAACAATGTTAAGTGGTAAGGCCTTTATCCAAAGATGCTTGGTTCACAGAAAGAAACTACATGAAGAGGACGCTTGGAAACCAATAGTAGTAATCATCAGTGCATGAAGTTCCAGTTTGATGTTATGTGGCATTCATGAATTTTAAAGATAATATATGTCGGGCAATTGGTGTTTTAATATCATATGAATTGAGCAGGATTTACATGAATATATTGTTGGTTTCTAAAATTTTGTATGGTTTCAAATAATGCTCGAACATAATGTTTGACGTTGTCTCACATATCCACAGGATTGAGCTTTAGAAACTCAATTTTGTGAATACAAAAGAAATTGGGTGTACTTATTAATTAACAACATGGGTAAATTGTGTTTTTGGTAAAGCAACATAGGTGCAGTCTGATATTTATGTGGCACTTATGAATTTAAAGATAATATAAGGCAAGTGTGTTGCGGTATCATATGTTCTCTAAAATTCTATGTGGCTTCTCATAATGCTTGGACATAATGTTTGATGTTGTCTCAAATATCCACAGGAATGAGCTTTGGAAAACTCAATTTGTGAATACGAAAGGAAATTTGATATGCTTACTGATTAACAACAAAGGCAAATTCTCTCTGGGGAACCAATATAACTGGGGCTTTAAGTTTGTATGACACTCCCAGATGTAGATCTTGAAAAGCATATATAGCGGTCACCTGTGTCACTTGAGCAAGTAACTTTCACTGGAGATCTTTTACAAAAATTAAGGAAAGCAGATAAGAAATTGTATTAAGATAATTTGGGTCGATGTGAGATGGAGATTTGCTTTTGATTCCAGGAACACTCTACGTTTGGAGCATGAAATTTCTGGACCCAGACAAATTATGGCACAACTGGTGGCACAACTGTGACTGGGCCTGTAGTGGTCAGGTTACAAGTCTACAGTAGTAATCATGTATGCTGGTGAAACAACTGAACTTCTGTCCTTCATAGAACTACAAAGTATTTCTTCAAGACAATGGAAGTATTTCTCATGCTCATCACAACAATAAAGCTCATTTTTTTGCTCAGACTGAGGACAATTGAATTCTTTGAAATCAGTAACGTGATTTTTGATGGTTTTTATCTTTTTTCTCTAACTTCTAATTGACAATTTGGTTTTAGCAAGTTCCCATAGCCAACATGCTCGAGTGCGTACATAGAACCGTGTATAACTGTGCTTCGAGAATTAGCTGCACCTACAATTCTCATCCCCACTGTCATTAAGAGCCATGCCTATGTCGACTATATCAAACTTTTCACAAGAATACATTATTGAGTTAGTGGATCTTTTCTGCTTCTTTACATGATTGAGGCACATAATATTATCTCAACAGGATTTACTTATAATCATCATCAATGGCTAGTGCATATGCTTGTGTAATAGAAGAGATATCACTAGATGCCATTTATCAGCTCCCTGTCTTCAACAACAAAATAAAGCACTACTATTAGCAATTAGCTAAAATGTAAATAATATGCCATTTAAAACATTGTCTAATTATCAAAAGAAAGTTATAAAAATTCGCACATGTTATAAGTCATCATGAGCAAGGTAAAGCATTAATCATAAACTCAGGAGAAGGGATAAATGCTAAGAGAATCTTGTGTCATCAATTTTACTCCCTTAGCTGAAAAAGATAATCAGACCACCAACCTTTAGATATTTAAATTTATGCCAAAGAAAGTTATCAAAAAAATAAAACAAACTAAAATTCATCGATTACTGAAGTCAGTATGTTAACAGTGTTATCAATGAGCACAAAGTTCCAACAACAACTCCAACTCCTATACGTACTCTGTGTTGCTGTATGAACTTTTCATACTACCTTGTGTACTTCTAGTGAGGCTCAAGGTCTTCTCAAGCATTCGATGTTCAGGCGGCGAAGAAACAGGTGAAACTGGAGCAGAAACTGATACTCCAGCCCCAATAGAACTGAATCCTTGGACAGACTGGTCACCACAGAATAATGCTGCCACTTGCCTTTTCTTCTGAGTAAGGTACATTTCGGCCATGTCACTATTATAATCCATCAACTGCTCCATCCCATCCTGAACCTATATAAGCAAAAAAACTTCAGTAGTTCTAAAAACAGCAGGGAGAGAAACATATCACAAAGTGCCAAGCAGCAGCTGACGTTATGGTTAACCTTCTGAACTCACCTAGTCAATGCAACAAGCCTTACGTTCAACCTGCACAGGTGTCAAGCACGCTGATCTTTGACATTAGCTCATCTCATACAGGCTATGCTTCAATTTCCAGTTCAGCAGCCTAATGAATTTTACAGTCATCTTCAGTTCTCTAGTGAGGGACAAAATGCGCACATGCACATATAAGATTAACATCAACAAGATGTGAATCATAAATTATTGTCACACACTTCAGCCAATGAATATCATGAAGCACATCCGCAATTAGTCAAATATGAAAGACAAAAGATACAGGTTGAACTCAGTAGCATAGAGGTGATGGTTCAACTTCAGGTCTCATGAACTAGCTTGAACTAAGTCTAAGGATATCTTTGCACTATCAAGGATGCATTTGCTAGGGAAGATGGAGTACAAGCACTGCATTCAGAATAAATCAATTGTGAGCTGTATTTTCGCATAAGATGATGAAAGGCATCTGACATCAACAGATTCTGTACTTTCTTGAAAAAACAGAAACATCGAATTCATACGGTCTTAAAAAGTTAAAGCATAGCTTGCTTTTCTTGAAATAAGTTACATATATTGTCTCAAATATTTTTTGCTTGTAGACAAAGATGAACAGGATCCTAAACACCTGATGGTGATAATACTTGGGCCATTAGTGATCCTGTAGTTCAGCAGAGGGCCAGTTAATCATACACACTGGAAATCAGTCAACAAATAAATGGGCCACACATAACAGCAAATATTTTAAATGCAGTTAATTTTTGAAGAGTATAAAGTCCTAAAACTTCGGTAGCGAATACTATAATAACAGAATTACAGAGCCAATATACAAAGGATCTGTCTTGCAGGTATGATTAAGAGTACATGCATCAATAAGTTATTCTACTTATAGCATAAATGCTCTGAAGTGCACCTTCTCAACTACAATTATTGACTACAGCTCCACAATCCACGTGCATTCATGCTGTCTAATGATATCGATAAAAATGCTATCTACAAGTAATGTAACACTACCCAGACACCTTTAGTGACTTGCACAATTAGTAATATGGTGTTTGAGAGAGAGAGAGAGAGAGAGAGAGAGAGGTGCACATTTTTCTTTTTGTAGTGTGGCGTTCAAGCAGCATGGATGGGAAGACTGGAGAAGCTCTGTCTGTGTATTTCATATCTATAATTTTCGCTCTCCGACATAATATCACAATATCTTGTATATTTCATATCCAACATGGAATGTTTACTAAATGCTACATGTTCCCACATAACTTTTATTGCATGATTACCCATGTGAACGGATGAGCACCATGTAAACACAAATCTTGGCATTCATTGGGGTTTTGAGATGAGCATAGTGTGATAATTTTCAAAAGATTAATGATGTGGTGGTCATTTAACCTACGGTGGATGGTTTCCCTAATCTATTTTTGTCTTCGAAGAGAAGTATCTTTACATAAGATTTCATAAAGAAATACAGTGAAGTTAAGTGTCCTTGTTTAAAGCATAATCTTAAGCACAAATAAAGTCCACCTCACCTTAGTCATTTTGGAGCATTTCCTTGCCTCCTTACAAGGAGAAGAACTTGAGAATGGTGATGGGAAGTCGAAAGAACTTATTAGTAAACTTTTTTTTTTATTTCGCTATTGGACTTTGCCCCAGCATGACATCATATGTACCGTATGCTAATACATGGCCTTACAAAAAATTCTGCATTGGCCCAATGCCAACAGTATGCTAATACATGGCATGCTGCTCTGCCAACAATGCATAACAGTATCGGCACTGAACAACATGGCACGATATGATATAAATCATCTCAATGCTAAACCAGTGTGCCCCTAGTACATCAAGGAATGCAGTTTAAACTATGCAATTTAGTTAAGAAGCCCCACAAAGACGAAGTTCTATATTTTCTTTGGCTTGTGGTACGAGATCCTTAAAACATTTTCCATTGTTAGTTCAGTTGGTTGTAGTTGTAGCTTTACCCTTAACTTTTAGATAAGCCTTGGCTATCTTCAAACTCTTTTAGGGAAAGGTATTAGTCCGCCTTAGAAGCTGTAGTAAGCAATCACACTCCATCAGCTCTTATTACTGGTACTGAAAAACGAGAGGAATATATTCTACGAGTAACCTTCTTCTAAGCTCTGCCGGACGACACGGCATTCTCGTTCTATAGGCCGGGCATACTTGTGATGGTTCCCCAGGATCCAATAAACCCACTTAGGTCTACGTTGCCACAATATTGTTCCCAAGTCAAGGAGAAGATCCCCGACGTCCTCCTTCTTCTGCATCTATTGAGCTCAGTGCCTGAGTCTCACCTATCTCCGCCCCCTAAACTATAACTGGTCCCATCTCTCTCCAAACCTAACGTGGTAGTTTCCCATCATAGGGCGGCTACTAAACGTTAAAGCAGCCGGCTCCCTCCTTTGCTTTTTATGGAGAGGAAAAGAGCATTGCAGCCAGCCCGCCCTGAAATAGACGTTGCTGATCTCGGGCCTTCTGCTGCTTCTTGGCACAGTCACAGGCAGAATATGTAGAACATAACTCTTCCCCCATGGAGGAGAGCTGGTGCCAATGGTCAAAAATCCGTGAAGCAAGTTAATATTGGGTGATGAACAACAATAAGTAGTTCTCAATTTGAAGGAGATTCAACCTACAGTTTGGTTGAAAGAGGTAAAGAGGAAAGCAGGGGAAAAAGAGGAACTTTACATTTTAAGGACCTTGATAGCAGCATTGTCTAAGCAAATACAAAAGAATACAATATGTTGCAAGCAGAAAGAAGTTTACAAGGTACAGTCTAGAGATCTCAAATCATCTTCCTATCTTTTACTTATATTTAATTTTCTAAATCTTTCAGTCTTTGTGTGGCAAACTTTCTCTTCATACTCTAGTTTTCAAACTATGAAATGCAAAACTTCTCCATAAAAGTGATAGCAAGAGCCCACATGTAAGGAAATCCAACAACCAAAGAGGGGAAAAACTCCTGATTGTCAAGCAAATTTTCTGTTTGTTACAGTCATCCAATAAAAACAAAATTCCTTCTCTGTCATAGCTGGCTGGTTATATCAATTTCACTTCAATTTCAAATTATTCCCCAGTTCGCTATTATTTGAATTTCTTTCATGTCCCCGATGTATCCACTTCCAATGAAACATGGCCCAGTTTGACTCAGGCATCTGCCCTTTTCTCTCATAACCCAATGATGCATCTTAAGGATACTCTTTCTCACGTCAAGATGGATATCTCAACTGCCAAGATCTATCAATTTGATCAGGGAGGACCCTCTCTTCCCTAACTCCTTTCTTCATCCAACATTGAATAAAGACCTCGCTTCATATCTTCTTTTAACACAAATGTTCTGGCAAAAGAAAGAAGTCAATGTTGTCTTCAATTTAAATGAAAAACAACCAGACAGATAGAGCAGATACCTTCCTCTTATCCTTCTGAGGTCTGTTCATATGTTTTTCATTTTTTATTATAAATTTGCCAGAACTGACGATGATATAGATAAAAACAAATGGAAGATCCCATCCTTTTCCTAGCTTCCTATTTTGCAATATATTCTCTTATCTCTTTGTTATAATCTATAATATAAGGTGTGAAAATCATCTTCTTCAAATTTCTGCATTTCATATGGTGCTTGCTAAATATTTAGACTTGTTATTATGAAACCATCAGACACATATCTGATTCTGTGAGCAATTCAAATCTACAACCCCTGCAATGTTTAGGAAAAAGCTTAAAACCTCGATAACGAGTCATGAACAAGAGAGAATGAGAAGATCTTCTAGTCTTATATTAAAGGTCCATGCTTCTTTTATCCGACAATGTGAGATCCCTGTCTTTTTTTGTTATTAAAATCCACTACTAACAAGTTGTGCATAAATTTTGAGATGCCACATTGATTTCAATCAACAATGAAATTTTCATATTATTTCATATCCCTAATTCTAGAAGTCCATATTATGATTTTTTTATTATATATCAATTTTTATGTCATATTTACATACTCATTTTTAAACGCCTCCCAGTAAGTGAGAATTTTTAATCACTAATGTTGTAAAGTTAATGAAAACTTCTCCAATAGATATTGTATGCTCTTCTTTAAAACAGATTGATAGATTAATCTGCGCTGCACCCCACACTTTGCAACCTTGAACCTGAACCATTCTTCACTTTAAACACAAGAGTTGTGTTTGCCTATGCCCAAGAAGATCCCAAGCCTAGACCAACAAAGCATTCTTTGACCACTAATTTGATGTCTATTTTACTCATCTTTGATGTTTGTACCTTGCTTATTCCTCCACATGCAAGCTGCACATTCTGGTCCATGGATGGTATCATGAGATAATAAGAATAACACCAGCAAATTAACGGATTAACATGAAACACATGATGCCGCTCATTCTCTCCTCTCTCTCTCTCTCTCTCTCTCTCTCTCTCTCTTGTCCTCTTGTTGCTTTTTCTTTTTCAATTCTTTTTTCTTCATGCCCTTCATCTTTTTGTTTCGAAAACATGTCGTTAGTTCGGTGAACAAAAGAGAAGTGCTAAAGAGGTCCAATTTCCACACACACTCTTTTTTTCATCACCATAAAATTGCTTTAGGTGGATTTTCCTTCAAGAGGGACCTTTAGATCCCTGTTACAAAGACTAAAGAGGTTCTTCTTTCACTTTGACACTTGTCTTTCAGCACTAGCAGATTCCATTTTCCAACTTGTCTTTATCACTCTCTTTAAGTGTCAACAGGGCATCTGGAGTGTGAGAGCCTCGGAGACAATTCAGAAGCATTAGAAGTTCCAATTTTCTGGGTATCCACTTTATCTGTTTTCTCTACAGACTTGAGTTAGTCAGACTTCATCCATAAAGAAATTCGGTCATGAAAACCTTATTGCTCAAACTGAAGATGACCTCGTTTTTCTTTTGAAAATTATTAACCTCCTCCATCACTCATTTTTCTCTCTCCCCCCTCCTTTATCTATTTTCCTTAGCTTTAGGCAAAGCAGACACTTTGGAGACACAAATTGGGCGGAGCAGAAACTTCTTTCTTTTTTTTTTCCTCTTTAATATGAAAAATAAAGCACTTAAGATTAGTGTGAAAGGGACTATCTCATCCTTTCCTTGGCATACATCATAAACTCTTAACTGGAATTTATTTCGCTAGATAGGACAGAAACAGGACATTTTCCCACAACTCGTGCCAAGTAACTTTGACAAAATAGTAACCACCAACAACATCAATGATCTTTTTTTTTATTGTCTTCTTTCTTCTGGTTTTAAGTCTTTCCATCATATTCTTGCAGTCTTTCTTCATTGCTTGAGCAAAATCAATGATATTGAAGAGTCTACGTTTACCTTTCAACACTGCGGGGTGGGGGGTTGTCAATTACACGTTTTTCTCCCCAACACCCTCAATTTTCTCGTCAATTCCTTGTGATTTTTATTCTATATCGCGGCTTCATTGGCAAGAAAAAACAAAAGAAAATCCAGATCTTGATTTATAAGAAATTATCAAGAAGATCTATTTCACATTCTCATCGGCAATTCCAAACAAGATGGCAAGAAGAAAACAATGAAATTTAAACAAGAAAATTATTCAAAAAAAAAAAGAATTTTAAACAAGAAAATAAAGGGAAAAGTTATATTTTTTGTAAAGAAAGGATGTTTACCAGAAAATCAAGAAAAAGAAGAGAACTCCGAACCGACGAAGGCAAATCTTCTAGGGCTTCTTGGGTGTCATCGGTTCTATGCCATCGAAATCCCCCGATCCCGAACCAGATCACGGCTAAAGCAGGAAAGAAGCCTCCTATAGAGGGAGAGAGAGAGGGAGGCCAGGAGGATGCCGAGGAGATCGGCTGCAGCGTCCTTGACGGACGCCCCGGCGGAGCTCCAGAGGCCGATTTCATCCCCGGCCTCCTTTGTGGCGCCAGCGAAGAGAGCAGCGAGGGAGCCGAGGGCGGTGCTCCGACGGCGGAGGAAAGGGTGGCGGCTCCGGACGGCGATGACGGCGACGAGGACAGTGATGAGGAAGCATGCGAGAAGGTGTTGGAGCTTGTCGGCGGCCAACCACTCGTCCCCCTCCTCCATCGTCCTCCCGCTCTCTCCCTCTCTTGTTTCTCAAAGGACTGGAAGCGACCCGGATCACACAGGACCGGATCGGTGCCGGTTCGGTTAAAATATTTGAACCGGTTGCTACTTTTTCCTAATTAAGAAATGTGTATATATACATATATTACAGCCAAGAGTACAAAAAGTTCCCGTAAAAGAAGGCCTCGAAATGATGTATTGTAAAGGAGACGATCCAGTCTGCCGCACTTTTCACCTCCTGAAGTACATGTACAATCCCAAATGAGTCGAAACTCTCCAACAAGTGGCAAACATCTCAGGTTAGTAGGTGTAGATCTGGCCTGGCATGCACACACCTGATCCAGTCAATCACCGTGGCCGAATCGTCCTCCAACAGAATCCATCGAGCTCCTAAGTGCACTCTGGCATGAATGGGGTTCTCCCACGCCGTGCGCAACTCTGCCACTAGGATAGACTCATAAAAAATGCGACGTTCTCTTACCGCAATCAGCCTGAGCTCCTGATCTCTGATCACAAAGCCCACACCACATCTACTGCCATCCTCAGAAATGTCGTCGTCAAAATGCATATTTTATTTAGTAGCAGCATGGCGGACACAATTCAAGTTGCTAAGGCCTACAGCACATCACAATTCACAGTATACTTGTGATGTTGTATTGGGTGAGACATTATGTCAGCAAAATTATTTGCTTTTCTAATTGTATGGGATTGATAAGTCCGCAAAAAAATCTAAGAATTTTTTTTTGCATTTCAAATCAAGCTAAGGTGGTATTATTTGCTTTTGTAAATTTGATTTTAATACTTGCTTGTCCTTCTTACTCTTTCTGGTTTTCAATTGAAAAATATTAACGCTTGTTAGAGGACAGTTCTCGATACGGGGTACTACTTCAAGTGCTTTCTCGGGATTTTTCGAGACCAGCCATCTGTAGGGGCAGCTGTCCGGTTAGATTGTATCAGATGCCATCGAATTGGATACAAGTTAGATTAAATATTTATTAATTTAAATTTAAATTTGATCTTTTTATTAAATAGATAATTTGATCCGATACACATGATTTATTTATTAAATAGATTAAAAATCTAATTAGTTTGAATTGGGCTAAGATGTAAATGCGTGAAGTAGTTCGGGAACGGCTTTAGCTTGACTTAGGTTCAAGCTCAATTATTACTGAGCTCGAGTAGTTTAAACAATTTTTTTAGTAAGCTCAAATGGTAAAATACTCGACCTAAAAACTCAACAACCTAGTAGAATATATATATTTTAATAATAATATTTTTATTTATAATAAATATTCCTAATTTAATATTTTAAAATATAAAATTTATTTTTTAATTTGGATCTAATTTGTAAGTTTTAACTAATTTTTAATTATAACTAAGGCTCAAATCTGAACTTGAGAATGGTATGGTTGATATTCGAGCCGAGTTAAATCGATCTCGAGTATTACTTTTTTTGTTTTCGAATTGAGTAGAGTCCGGACTTGGATATCAAGCCTCGATCGATCTTAAATTGAGTTTAAAACTTGAGTATTTTGAATTGAGTCAAACTCGAGCCTTTAGTTACTAAACCCGGCTCAATTCGGTTGCACCCCTAACTGATTAATCCATATGTGCTGCATAAAAATATATTATCTCAAATCAACAATACTTTAATAAAAATTAGAAAAAGTTGAAAATAAATGCAACCTTAGTGCGAATTGGGCATGTCTTGCCTACATACAATTTCAGCTATTTTTTTTTCATCCTGCTTTTCGAAATGAGAGAAAAAAAAATCTAAATAACTAAGAATCTGTTTGGATGCCTCACACCCACTATCACATGATATCTAGAGGTGCAAATGGGTCGGGTCGGATCATGAGTGATCTCGACTCAATCCAGTTTTTTATTTGGATTTTAATTTTGAACCCAAATCTGATTCGATAGAAGATCAGATCGGGTCCACTGCTATAATTTTTGACTCAACGGGTTATTCAAGTCAGATTGGGTTCATGTATAACCCAAATCTAACCCAATAAAATTCGGATCTGGTTGGGGTCCAAGTCGGGTCAATTCATTCATGACTTCAGAACTTGTATTTGCATAGCTCGTGCCCCATGGGCCTAAATAATTTTACAGATTCGAGTCGGATCGGGTTGGGTCGTAGGATCAAAAACTCAAAATTACCTAAATTTTAAATGGGTCGGGTCTGAATTCAGTAAACCTAGACCCGACCTAAAAAATAGAACGGATCGACCCGGCCCCACAGGTCCTCCAAAATGGGTCGGGTCGGGTTACGGGTCAACCCGACCTATTTACAGGTTTACTGATATCAGACTAAAAAGGAGGAGGCTGAGAGAGGAGAGATTTATTGGATTTAGAAAGGCAAAGATTGCGTAATCAATAATAGAAATCACCTTTTAGAAGGAAAAGATTTCGTAATCGTTGGTTCTCTCTTCCCATCTCTATTTCTTTCTCATTTTCCGTATGTATCGGTGGACTATCTTGCATCCAAACAGATCCTAGCCGAATATCCAAGCAGTGACTCAATCAAAAAATAGTTCCAAGATGAAACATCAACTGCTCGAACAAGCTCCGCCATTCTTAGAGACATTACCCAGTTTTCTCAAACCAAGGCTACGGTGGAGCTGGTCAAAAAAATTGTCATTATCGAAGTAGCTATCTGAGGTTGGCTTGAAAGTTAAATGTTGCTTGCCAACAGCAGCAGCAACCACAACAAACAATTGCTACATTTTCTAGGGGAGACTTGATCCTGTGTGAAGGCTGGGGATTGACGCAATAGCCCAGGCAAGTATCACGGGACTTGGACCGTTCACTTACACAGCCTAGTTATAGGCAAAATTGGGACTAGATCAAGTACAGCAAAGGGACCATTGGCCTTGCACCTAACACCAAGTAGTCTGAAAAAAAAAAGGTTAAAAGAGACGGCAACTTTCATTATTTTCTCTACAGCGAGTAGGAGAAATCCTTCTCTTTCTCAATCTATCTCCCACCTAACATGGTGAGTTAAGCTTCCATTAAAAGGCACTGCGTACCAACCTTCAAACAACCTGAAATTTTCAGTCTCCGCCCCGCTAAGGATACCATCAATTATTAAAAAGATAAAAAACTATAGTAATAATACTGCAGCACCAAACGGAAAGCGAATACTTGAAAAAAAAAAAATCCATACTTGTTATGACTAGAGGGACCCATCTGCTTTCGCATCTGAAACAATCCATACAGTTTCTTGTGCTCTATTTATACCGTCAATGCTTAGGTGAGGTTATTTAAAAATCTCTAACGCCGTAGGATAGCGATACAAACTAGACTGCATGATTGGAAATGTTCGAAATTGGTTCGCTCATATGAATCGTTCAGCAAGTTTGATTGAGACATGAAGTAAAAATAACGATGAAGACTTGATCAGAAATAGAAACTTCCTTAACAAATACTCAATCAAACAGCTCTCAAAATTTGGGTACGGAAGCTGCTCGAAATGGAGGAAAGCTACCGCTAGCGTTGTAGCTGCAATAACTAATATAGTCGGTATTTCTTAGCACAATGTAATTGTGAGGAAACGCACACCGCGGCAGCACTCCGAAAATATGGAAAAAGTAGAAGAATGGCTCACTTCCGCTCAGACAACCAGCAAGCCCACCTGAGTTTCTTCGATATCAACTTCTTGCATACTCTTGATGAATTGGCATTTGTATATAAATGTAGAAGAGTTTGTTTGGTAAGTAATAAGCCCCTTTGACATCTGGACAGCAGTTGAAGAGGAAGTGCTGAATTTGTCATTTGAAATTTTGTTTTTAGGGGTCCAACTCTAGGGCAATGACCGCTGGTGGCTACCAGATTCTAGATAGCTCAATTTCTGAAGCAGAATTGTGAACAGCTTAGACCGATCAGAGTCATGCTCGAAAAATACTACAGACTAGTTCAGTTATATTAGAGCATAACTCGGCCACCGTGATTAGCTAAATCCAAGATGGCTCAAGTGACACCCTTGCTTCGAAATATTTAGACTATCATAGGTGACACTCTGGCCTTTCAAGTTAGCCATGCATTCAAAGAGGCTAATGAGGTTGCGAACTTGATGGCTTCTTATATGGCCTCACTCCAGAAATATCCTGCCGGCTGGAGAGAAAGAGTTGCCTAGAATACTCAGATTTTATTGAAGGTATCCGTACTTGAACGCTACGAAACTGCTTTAACAAAAAAAAAAAAAAACCATCAGGCAGCAGTAAAGGAAAACATCCTTATTGCCATGCTATTTAAGGAGCTTGATCCAAATACATGAAAAATTTGGAGTATTTTGTTATTTTTGGCAGCAATGCATGACATTTGGACTATCGGTTTTTTTTTTTAATACTGTAAAACCAAAAACAGGGGAAAGGAAAGCGGAAATTAACTAATCCACTAGGGAAACCGAGAGCACTCAAGCCGGCATCAGATATCGTAGATGAGCTTCTGGAACCGGAGCATGTGCTCGGCTTGCAGCGAGATGGCCAGCGAGAGGCTGCCGTCGCCGTCGGGGCTGGGGAGCACGAAGGCCAGCCCCTCGTACGCGATCCCACCAGGCCCCATGAACACCGGCCGGCCCCACCCGAAGTCGGCGTCGTGGATCGGCAGCCGGACCCAGCTCGTCAGCCCAATATTCGGGCACCGGAACGTGTGGGCCCCCCTGACCAAGGCCCTCAGATCCGGCTGGATCTCCAAGTAGTCCACCGCCGACCTCAGGTACTGGTCGTCCATCCTGGCGAGCGACGCCTGGATCCTTCCCGCCGCCCCCTCGCTGCTGACCACTTCCGCCGCCGCCGCCACCGGCGTCGCCGTGAAAATCACGTTCCCGAAGTATCCCGCCGGGAGCGGCGGCCGGAGACGCTGGCGGCCGTCGGTCGCGATGTATAGCTTGGTGAGCTGGTCCGGGGGAAGCTCGCGCGCCAGGCTCGCGCACCGCCAGACGTGCGCGGAGAAGAGGGCGTACGTGCTGTAGCTGGATCCTTTGGGGGTTTTGGCCTTGAGGAGGTCGAGCTGGGCGCGGGTGAACTTGAAGAGGTTGACGGCGGTGACAGGATCGCCGGATTTCACCGCACTGAGGGAGGGCCGTGAGGTTGCCGCTGCCTTCATGGACGGCGGGGGCTGGTACTCGACGTGTGGGAAGGAAGGGGTTGGGGGGTCGCGTGCGCGGAGGAGGGTCCGGTCGATGAAGGGGGGGGTGGAGATGCCAAGGCCGCTGGCGACGTCGGACCAGGAGTTGATGAAGTGGAGGCCGGAGGTTCCGTCGGCGACGTGGTGCTGCATCCCCACGCCCAGCGACACGCCGCCGCACTTGAAGTAGGTCACCTGTTGTCATGCATCATCACTTAGATCCGATCATAGCTTTCCAACATCGAATCATCACAACTGACATGATAATCTGTTGGTTTGTTTCGGTGCCGTAATTCATCTTAAAAAATTATATATATGTATACATATATGTATGAATCTATATACATATATATATATATACATACTCAGCAGATTTTGTACCAGTTCGATAAGTAATTGACCAGGTCTGCGTATATGTTTTCTAATGTGAATAATGTCTTTCAGCAAGCATGTACAAGCAAGGGTAATAGCAATCAAGAAGGTGGTAGGTGGACAGAGCAATGAGACCAAATCAAGTTAATTTATAAGAAATATGGCTCTTTTAGAAAGGTACACGGTCCTGCAGCTACTGTTGTTACACATTTCGTGTAATTTTGTGCTCTTGCCACTCATTGTCATCTTTTATAGAAGATTTGGCATATAAACAATCTTGATAAACATTAAACACTGATCCTAGATTAAGAAAAGCATGTTATATGAGCGCAGGGTCAACAAGACAGGAAACTTGAATTAATCAAGAAGCTGGATTGAAGAAGCAAAGGAAAGCTTTAAGATACTTTCAATCCCCAGTAATATTCTTGCAACCAAACTGTCGAGAAAAGAAAAAGAAAGAACGGCTATGTTACTAATGCTTGGTCAGGCCGGTTAGACATGCAAGCAACGTTTTTCACAAAAAGAGAGATGCCGACAATATTTTTCTCAGAAAGAGACATGCAGAGATAACGAAAGAAGAAATAACAGTGGCCACCATTTTTATTCATAAAAAAGAGAGAAAAAAAAGGAAAAGAAATCCAGAAATATGAATTCGGCAGTGAATTGAGCAAAAGTAGTTAGATTCCTGGTGCTCATCAGGTGTGCATCAAGTATAGGGCACTTGGATCCATACTCCAAGAATCGATATTTTTCTTTCAAAAAATTACAATCAAATATTTCATTATTATTAGCTACGATGCGGAGCAATGTTTACATGAAGCCCTTCTAAATTTCCGTTTGAGTGCGGTAAGCTTACCTGCAGCACGAGAAGAGGAAAGGCGGAGATGTCATCGGTGTACTCTACTTTGGGGATGAGTCGCTTTAGCTCCATCGTCGGCGCGAAGTCCCCGAAATCATCCACCATGCCGTCGGCCACGGCTTCCACAAAGAGCACCCCCTCGCCGTTGCAGTCGATTTCGATCCGGCCGTCCTCGTCCCGCCCGAGCCGCCCGGCCATCGGGTAGAAGGGCACCAGCGCCTTGGCCAGCGCCGCCCGGAGCCTCTCCGCATCGAAGAAGTCCGGCGAACCGTCCGGCCGGTAGAAGTAGACGCTCGGCGTGTGGAAACGCGGCACGACCAGGTCGAGGCTCGAGTTCCACAGCCGCCGCCGTGGCGTCGGCTCCGCCGGACCGACCAGTGTCGACCGTCGCTCCGTTATGATCATCGCTCCTCCCTGCGGCTACACACGAATGCCAGCAGCGGCCGTCAGCCGTGGGATCTGATCGCTTCTCCCGCGACCTGCCCTCGCCGGAATGAGCTTTGTCCTTTATGACCGACTTTCCACCTGGTTTTTTTTATTGATTGGCGCTTTTGACCTGCTCAAGAAATCAGGACCGTTCAATCGTGCCCGCTATGATGTGCCAAGGATCCGTATTTTAATAATTCGGTCCAGTGGTGGTCCCTGAGTTGGGCATAATTATTAGAAGCGGTGGTTGGAATTCGGTCCACCCGTCCCGTCCACCGACTAACGCATCCAACTAAGAAATTTTATTCTCAGAATAAAAAAAATAAATAAAAAAATTTAGTACTGGCTGAAGCCGTACATATTTTATTCTTTATTTTTTTGTATCTGCTATAAAGCTAAAGAAGAATCCTCGTTGCACCACAAAAAAAAAAAAAAAGAATAATCCTCGGAAACGTCTTCGGTAAACATCTCTTTCGGACTTAGCCAAAAAAAAAAAAAAAATCTCTTTCGCATTTTGGATCCCAGCAAGAGCGCACCGATCTAAAACGAATTGGTGCCGTGCACCACCCACCCAAAAAAAAAATGAAACAGGGCGAAAGCTAAAAACAAGAATAAAGTACCTTAAGGAAACTGTAGCTCTTAAGAAGGGCTGAGGGTGATCGAGATCAAAACAGCTTGAGCCAATCCTATAATAGATAAAGTAACAGAGGAAATTAGAAGATAAAAGTTGGGGGAAAAAAGGGGGATTAAGAGTAGCTTGTTGAGAGGAAATTACCACCAAGAGAGAGAGACGGAAGGAAAGCATAGAGGCGTCTCAGTGGAGAATAACGAGAATAGTGGAATAAAGCGCGGATAAGAGCTCTGGTAGGAGAGCTGGGGAGCCCTGGGGATCTCCATGCCCATTTATGGTTCCGGGAGATGGTGGGGGAGTAGTTGGGTGGGCGCCCATTATTCCTGAATCCAACGTGGAGGAACATGTGTCGTCGACAGAGGATTCGAGATGGGACGCGGACGGGAAAGTTGGTGAGAGGGTGACCAGACCGCCGCCCGCCTTCGCGAATTTGGAGGGACACGTGTACGGTTGAATCTTTTAGCGTAGAGCGATCTCGCGGCTCCCCCAGGGATCTCACCAACCGCTCCCGGTGGTCCCGCACCAAAAACCATCTCAGGTCGTCTCAAGTGGGAGCTGGGCCCCACATCCTCCTGATCCGTGCGTTCATGGTGACGTTAGCGTGGCGCGTGGGGCGCTACTGGCTCGCGGCCTTGATAAAACCGGCAAGGTTATCCATCCGGACAAAAATAGGATGAGAGGAGAGGAGCAGAACCTTATCTGTATGGCAACCTTTATTCATTGCATCCTCTTCCATCAGAAAATATTCAAAATTTTTCTCATACCCTTTATATATTGTAAAAAATTTCACTGACCCATTCATTTTTTTACACTGATCCATTCATATATGAATACATCATTCAGCACCACTTTCGTACTGATGAAAAGAAAGCATATTCATACAAAACCATTTGGATGTAGGGCATGCAATTTTTTAATTTAATCAACGTCTATTCGTTTTGAATCCGGATGATTCGAATGAAGCTCAAACTTCTTTACCATTAGATTACCACTTTGGTGGCATTCGGACCGATTTTCGAATCGATGGTGGTCCGTTTCCTTAGACTGTTTGGCTCTGGGACACTTGTAAGCGGAGAAGCCACGCATTTCATTTAATTGGTGTACAAGATGAGAGAATGAAAGTAAACATTCCTTTATATATATATATATATATATATATATTGTTAGCAAAAAAAATATTCTTTCATCTACTACAGGGTGTCTAATCGTCCCGCCTTAAAAAAATAAATAAATTATTTTATTTTTAGAGATACAAGAGATACGTAACATGACATCAATGTCACGTGTCATCATTTGTTTGTTCTCCTGCCCGCTGGAGATGAAACATCATAAAAAGGGTTGATTGGAAGCAGGATGTGGTTGTTTCGTGTCACTGGTGATCCATTGTCTACTTCATAATTATTTCTTGATCTATTTTATTACCATTTCATGGCACCACTCAGATCCGCACCCCAAAATAGTAGCTAGAATCCAAAATATATCCCGTACCTACTTAATATAAAACTAAATATACACATGCATACCCTTTTATTTTAAATTAATATTAACTAAGCTAACAATTTAAATTTAAATAAATTTATTTATAAGTATCATAAATATAGACCCAAATATTATGGTCCGTTTATAGTCAATCTAATAGGTTCATACTGTAGTATTTTTTTTAGTCTACATTGAATCTATTTTGATATTATTTATAATAATTCAAAATTTTATTTTAAAAAATTAATAAAAAATATTATTTAGATTATTTTAATTCTATATAAATATTTAAAATTAATTTAATGTAGAAATTAATATATTTTGTATGAGGTTCTCATCTCATGTATTTATAAAATATATAAATTAGTCCGAGCTTAGGATAAAAAGTTGTCTCGATGAGGTTTATGGAACTGGCAACCTTGCAAAGCCCCGAAGGTTGATCTTTAAAAAAAAGACCCAATGATGATACGAGAAACCACTACCGACAAAACTTTAAAATATGTATTAGATGAACTTCCTCTGATTCTATATCGACATTCCTCGCTGCATGTTCCTTTTTTTTTTTGCTTAAAGCGGGTGCTTCATACAGTACATATATGAATACACTCGATAAAGTTAAAACACAAAAGCTCACGGAGTGCCAATGGCAACTCTTCCTCCCCGGACCAAAGGGTATACTCTGAGTGGTAGGCCGCGTAGGCAGTCACCCAGTCAGCCGTCCCATTGGCTTCTTTGAATAATGCTTGGCCTGGAAGGCCCCCCATCTCTCATCATCATCCCTATGTCTCGGATCAGGGGGTGGTTAGTGCTCTCACCCCTCGACCCCCTTCGAATCTATCTGATGACTGTGGCTGAGTCGCCCTCCAAGATGATCGAACTGGCCTGCAGCACCACCCGTGCATGTCGAAGGACCGCCCAGGCTGCTCGCAACTCTACCTCTAGAATCAATTGTCAAATAACTGGCAACTATCTGCCGCCACCACCCTGAAGTGCGGATCCCATATCACAAAACGTGCACTGCCCCGTATACCACCATCCAGCACCAACCCATCGAAGTTGACCTTGAGGAAGCTCGGGGGTTGGGGCTCTCAGGTTAAAAACATCGTCTAAGGAGCTGTCGAAGCAGAGGGGAAACCCCAGGTGTCCCAAGCTAACAAAGGTCTATC
Organism: Phoenix roebelenii; assembly: GCA_025769935.1. Taxonomy (NCBI): domain Eukaryota; kingdom Viridiplantae; phylum Streptophyta; class Magnoliopsida; order Arecales; family Arecaceae; genus Phoenix; species Phoenix roebelenii. Next base: position 188,141 of record JAOXJJ010000651.1, on the reverse strand, counting down.
TGAACGGTGGGTGGGCTTGATCTCCATGGCCTATGCCCGAGCAAACTCTACAACAAACCTTGGTGACACCCTACGCTCACCGAATATACGAGCGTTCCTTGCCAGCCAGATTTGATGTACCGTGCAAGTTGCTCTAATAGCCTCTTGACAAGTCCGCGAACTGGCCAGCCACTGTCTCATCACTTGTAGAAACTGTGTCATCGCACTCCAAGCCTCCTGCGAGATCCCTAACCACTGTCATGTCGACCTCGCCCATGTGCACTGGAAAAGCACATAGTCCACCGACTCCTCAGCTCCACATGTCCCACACTTTGAGGGAAGCCCCTAGCCATGCCTGTTCAACACTGCTCTCGTCGGAAGGCGTCCCAAATCACCTTCCATAAGAAGAGGGATGCCCTTGGTTGGAGCCCGGACCTCCAGATCCAAGTACAATCCGGCCCTGGCTCATGCTCATGCTGGATAACACGGAAACGATCACCCAATCTAACACTAGCCCGACACGAGGTATGCCACACCTGGACATCTAGCCCTGCACATCCTGGTATCGGAATAGAATAGATCCTCTCAGCTAGGTATGCCCTGAATAGCTGTCGAAGTCTGGCCCCGTCTCACTCTGCCACTCCTGGTGCTAGGAGGTCGCACACCCACAGCCTCTCCGCTACCTCTGTATCAACCATGGTCGGCCAACACCTCAAAGAAAGAGCATCCACCCACGGATCACTGGTCACATCATCGCCTATCAACCATCTGGTATTCGCCGACGCTGTCGGCAGGTACCTCCCGATCTCGTGCCACATGAAGAAGACTCGACGACTCCTCCGTGGCACCTCTGAACTCCCTCGAACGTATCTGGCTGCCATCACCTGACTCCAGAATCCGTGTGGCTCTAACATGAACTGAACTGTGTGCCGAGCAATGAACGCCTCACGCCTTTCCAAGAGGGATTGCATCCTTAGACCGCTCTCGCTGGTGGGCAGACAAACCTGCTCCCAGGCCACCAGATGCACCCCATGGCCTCCATTGTGTAACCCCCACAAGAAGCTTCGAAGAAGACGCTCAATCCTCAATAGAACTGTCTTCGGTACGACAATATTGGCCATGAGATACACCGATATGGACCCCAATACCGATCTGACCAGCATCAATATCTCCATCATGGATAGGGAGGACATCCTCCATCCCTCCAGCCTACTCTAGATCTGCTGCATCAGGCCCGAGCACTCTGCCACCTATAGCCTCCAGCCAGTGATAGGAACTCCTAGGTAGGTCAGCGTCCCCTCCTGCTCCGGTATCTGCAATATCCTCCGGATCTCCTGTCCGACTTTGGTCTCCGTGCTGGGGCTGAAAGATATCACTGACTTCAAGAAGTTCACTCTCTGGCCGGACGCCGCGCATTAGCCCGCCAACACCCTGCGAAGGACCCGTGCCTCAGTAGCCTGCACCATGGTCAGAAGAAGACAATCATCAGCAAAGAGTAAGTAGAAAATAGGCCCAGCCTCTGGTGCCGGAGCATAGGCCTCCAGCTCTCGGCTGGCGTACACTCTCTGCAAGGTACGAGACAGAGTGTCAGCACAATTAATAAACAAGTATGGGGATAAGGGACATCCTTGACGCAAACCCATGGTGGACTCGGAGAAAGATGAAGGAGAACCGTTGACCAAGATAGAAAATTTTGGCCTCCGGACACACCCCATAACCCATCCATCCACCGCCTGTGGAAGCCATACGTCTCCAGTGCCTACTGAAGAAAACTCCATCTGATCCTGTCATAAGCCTTTTCCATATCCAGTTGGACTGCCATCAAGCTTTTCCGCTGCAGTGCTCGCTGAAGATCCCACATCATCTCCTGGGCCAGCATGACATTGTGGGAAATGCTCCCGCTGGCTACAAAAGCCCCTTGCTCACGGCTGATAATGCCAGGCAATAGGGGCTTCATCTTGGCCCCCATTATTTTTGTCATAACCTTGTATAAGGTTGTACTCAGGCTAATAGGACTGAAGTGACAAAGCTCAGCCGCATCTTGACGCTTCGGTATGAGCATGATGAAGGTGGCCTTCCAGTCCTCAGACATCGCTGCCTGGGTGAAGAAACACTGAATAGCCTCCACCACAGCTCCCCGAATATTGCCCCAATACTGCCGAAAGAAGAAAGGGGGCAAACCATCAGGTCCCGGTGCCTTGTCTGCTACCAAAGCCCAGACTGCCTCCTGCACCTCCTGTGCTGACACCTGCCGGATCAGGGATGCATTCTCATCATCATCAACCCGTATCCACCCTCAAAGGGCAGTCTCCCTCACCAGCATCCTCCTCCTTCGTCCATCTAGCATGGAAAATGTCCAGTAAGACCTGTCGGACGGCAGACTCACTTTCCATCCGATGGTCAGACTCATCTCGCAGAGAATGGATCGTACTCCGCTGATGGGGACATCAGAGCATTTCATCCAGATGATCCTGAGCCCCCGGATTAAGTCAGACCTGGATTGGGTCCATTGAGTCTTAGTCATTTTCTTTTATTGCATTATTTGCTTTTGTTTTAGTCAAGTCAATTTGGTCAGTTGTTTTGTTATTAGACTAGTCAATGGGTTTATGTAATTGGATCAATATGTAAGGTCTATATAAAGACCACCCCTCTCATGTATGAGGCAATTGATGATTGAATGAAAAAATCCTAGCCAACTTTTTGTTCTTCTTCTTCCTCCTCCTCTCCTTCTCTTCTTCTTGCGTCTCTATAACCTCTTCTTCCTTCTCCCTCCCTTGTTCTTCCTCCTCCTCCTTTTTTCCCTGCACTTATGCTACATCAGCTTGGTACCAGAGCCTTGATTTTACCCCTGCTGCCAAAGCCACGATCGAGGTTCTCTTCTCTACCTCGGTTCTCACCAACAACCGGAATAGGCCCCCACCCTCTCTCCAGCAGTTCCACTCATCAGAAAAAGAAAAAAAAAGCCATCTCTCTCTCTCTCTCTCTCGGTAGAGCCTTCCCACAGCGTCTGTCTGGAGCCGCACGAGAAGGGAAGAAGGGAAGAACACCTGTCCTGCCGTCCCGTGTCTCCATCCACTCCCAAGTGCCCCATCATCCCTCGTTGGCCACCCCTTTCCACCGCGCTCTACAACGAGCACCGCCTCCGTGCGTCCTCGACCTCCGAGTACCTCCTCCGAGGACCTCCTCCACCGCATCCCGCCACCACTTCCCCTCTCTTTCACGAACCTAGAAAGGTTCGGCTAATCGGCTCCCATACGACGACTCCCTCTGCCGTGCGCCGCACCACCGTCGACTACACACGAGCCATCGCCGCAACCCCCGAAAGCTCCACCATGCATGATATTCAGAGGAGATCACTGCCCTGCGGGTACCCATAACCGGCCACCGTGAGCCCCGGAGTCGCCACCGCGATCTCCGCCTCGCAGCCACCGCCACAAAATTCGGCGCATCCCCCACGAATTCGTCGAAGATTGAAGACGGCCAGCTTAGCGGGTCAGATCCAAACCCGTTAACCCGCCATCCGTTAGACCGGATCCGTTCCCCAAAAAAAAGAAAAAAAGAAAAAAAAATGCACGTGCCTTGCACGTGAGGAACTAACAGGTTATCGGAGCAGGTCACGCCCGACAACCCAAATCCGATCGGATCTAAGGTTTTAAAAAAAATGCACTGACCTCACGTGTCTAAAAAAAGGAAAAAAAAGAAAAAAAGACAAAAAAGAAAAGAAAAGGAAAAAAACCCTTACCTCTGTAACTGTTCATCTTCAACTTCCGCCCGCGCCGTGAACCGCACCGCCGCTGTTGCCGAGCCGCGTCATCACTGCGCCGCAGCTGCCCAATCGCTGGCCACCCGTCGAGCAGCACCGCCGCACCGGCCAGCCGTCCCCGCCATCCCTCCGACGCCGTAGTGCCGCCAAGCCGTGCGCCTCCTTCTCCACGGCTAACCCCAGCTCTGCTCCACCGCTTTAGCGCCGCCTCCGTCGGGCTCTGCCTCCACTGAGCTTCGTCCACCGACGCCGCCGTTTTCGCCATCCTTGCCACCGCCGCTCCGCCTTCACATCGTCGCCACGTTGCACCGCCGCTGCTGCGCCCCTCCACCATTCACCATCGCCTCCTCACCCACAGCTCGCCACTTCCTCTCCCTCACACGTCCCCTCTTATCCTCCTCGACCACCCTCACTTCCTTCTCCCTCCCTTGTTCTTCCTCCTCCTTTTTTCCCTGCACTTGTGCTACATCAGCTAGGCACTTTCTTCCGAATGCACTTTCTCCAATGGGTGATATCCAACACGCAATTGATCTAGTTCATAGAGCATCTCTGTCCAACATTCCACATCATAGGCTCAGACCGAATGCCTATGTTAGGACCTGAAATTTAATATTACCGACAGTTGAGTATGGATATAATAGTTCGGTCAACAAGTCCATAGGTATGAGTCCATTCGATGTGGTGCATGATTATAAACCTAGGCAACCCATAGACCTATTTTTCATATCTCATCAGTATAGAGTCTTTGAGTCTGCACAATCATTTGCATCACATCTACATTCATTGCATCAAGAAATCAACAATTGTATTCATTTTAATAACTTAAAATATAAATCCCTTGCTGATTTACACAGACGTTATAAAGAGTTAAGTGAAAGAGATTACGTCATGATAAGAATCAGGCTTGAACGATTTTCCTCGGAAATGTTTAAGAAATTGCAAGCTTGTAGTACGGAACTGTTTAAAGTCTTAAAGAAAATTAGTTCGAATGCATATATTATGGATCTTCCTGATAACTATGGAATTAGTGCAATATTTGATATTAAAAATTTAGTCCCATATAAAAAGACAACATTCGTGCCTTTTGACCCTTTTATTGATAACCTGCCCATGTTGAACACTCTGACATATTACCCACTGTTGAGCCACCACCTCCTAAAATTCATGCATGCAGAGAACAAATAGAACATATATTGGATGAGCAGGTTATGTCAACTAGGAACGATGGTTACCAACGTTACCTTGTTCGCTGGAAAGGTCGACCAAAGTCCAATATGACGTGGATTTCCAGAGCCCAGTTGCAGCGCCTTGATCCCGATCTCCTGGAGCAGTACGACAGCCGGCCAGACCTATACTCGACAGGGTCGAATTTTTCCCACATGGGAGGAGTTGATGGGAACATTAGAGCCTTTCATTCTGATGATCCTGAGCCTCCGGATTAAGTCAGATCCAGATTGGATCCATTAAGTCCGAGTCATTTTCTTTTATTGCATTATTTGCTTTTATTTTAGTTAAATCAATTTGATCAGTTGTTTTGTTATTAGACTTGTCAATTAGGTTTATGTAATTGGGTCAATATGTAAGGTCTATATAAAGACCACCCCTTTCATGTATGAGGCAATTGATGATTGAATGAAAAAACTCTAACCTCCTTGTTCTTGTTCTTCCTCCTCCTCCCCTTCTTTTCTTCCTGCATCTCTATAACCTCTTCTTCCTTCTTCCTCCCTTATTCTTCCTCCTTTTTCCCCCACCTCCATAGGACCAAGATACCTCCCGACAACCCCAGAGAATCTCCCAGTCCCTCTCCAGGCAATGCCTTAGTCATCTAAGCCCCTCGCCAGATAATTGAGTCTCACAGAGGAAACAGATCTCTGGACTATGGATCTGTACTAATCACTTAAAGGAAAACATGAAGGACGGCTTGGCCGCCCCTTACAGTTCCAAGCCAGGATCATCATGGATCACAATCCACATAGTCGACCTCGGACTCATCCTCTCCTAGGGTTGCGGTGGCAGCCTCAGGCTCGCAGCCCAGGTCACCCCGCTGCTCATCCTCGTCGCATGCAGTAGATACGACACTCATGACTGCCGCCCTAACACGTTGCACGATAGTTGGGTGGTCCGTACCTAACGACTATGGCTCGGCCATGCTCCTCTCCAAGTGCGAGACAGGGTGACCCCCGGCCTCACACCCTCCTGAGGCAGCCTCCTCCAGCATAGCGGAGATCGGTGGCGGAGGGCCGAATTGAAAGACCCCATCTGGGTCACTCCCAAGGCCCTCATGAGCGTCCCACGGCTGCGGCTCGCTCGACATGCCCATGGGATTGGCCTGGACAGTGGCTAGAGGGGTCTCCAACCCTGACTCCAACTCCTGGCAAGGTGGGCTGTACTGGAATGGCCCCGCTGATGCCTCAGGGGGCCTACCAAGGTTTGCTCTCCCTGGGCCTGCAGGTCCGGCTCCGTCTGAACCCCCAGGCCCAAGGCTGACTGGGCCAGTGGGCCCCCATGTTAGAACCGTAGACGCTGCCATCTCAATAAAACCAGCAGGTGATAGTGAAGGCTTAACCATGGTCTTTAAACCGACCATCCCAAGCGCCCCTCCGGTGTTCGATTGTGACTTAGCCCACATCGGCCTTCGCCGCGGGCGAGCCTTGTTGATTTGGCCCACACCGGCCTCTGCCATCAATTCCCCCAGCAAGCGAGCCTTGCTAACTTGGCCCACACCGGCCTCCGCCAATAATTCCCCCCCTCCAGCAAGGGAGTTTTTTTTTTGTAATCGTTTATCTTGGAAATCGAACCTGTGTCGCTGGCTCTGATTCCACTGTTAGGACCGTAGGTGCTGCCATCTCACTAAAACCCTCTGATGGGGACATCAACTAGGCCATCATTTTATGTGCATGTTTATTTTATTATTTTATTTCTATGTTTATTTGTATTTTAGGGCTTATTTGTGGTTTATTTATGTTAATTATGGGCTTATTAGGATTTATTTCTGTGTAAGGAGGTTTATGCAAATTGTGTATTTGGGCCCTATATATAGGAAACTATTTTCATGGAGATTTTTTTAATGAAGAACTAAGAATTTTTCCCATATCTTCCTCTTCTCTCTTTCTCGCCCTTCCTCCTCTCCTCTTCTCCCTCTTCTCTTTCTCTCCCGTTCTGTCTTACTTCCTCTCTTCTTCCTTCCCTATTCTTCTCCTTCCCACTGCAACCATTATTTTTTCTCCCGGTTCGGCATCAACTTGGTATCAGAGCCAAGTTCGGCCTTGCCCTGTCAAAGCCACGATCCCTGGCTCACCGGGTCTCTTTCTTAGTCTTCACCAACCCCTCCTCTTTCCCTCTGTTAGCTTCACAAAAAAAAAGGAACGAAAGGGTGCTGCTGTCGTCCGCCCGCTGCTGCCGTCGTCACGACTCCTCTGTCGTACACTGCCCGAGCCGCCGGTGCCTGCATCCGACGCCACCACCACCTGTGGCAACTGCCATTGGTGTATGGCCGAGCCTCGCCGGATCCCCGGATTCCGGTTGGCGCACGAGCTCTACGCGGTACCTCGACCACGGACACCGGAGCGTGTCGACGGGCCACGAGTGGTTCCCATTGCCGGAAAGAAGAAGAGCATCGCCGCCCTTCTTGCGGCCTTGTCCATCGAACCCGCAGCCGCCGCTGCGTCCTCCACTCCGCCTGCAGTCGCCGCCGCGCCTTCTGTCCCGCACCCAGCCGCCGCTGACCGCAGCTCCGCGGCCATTTGCTGCGCCGCCGGCCCCCTCAGTCGATCCGCAACGGCCGCCGATCAGCCCGGGTCGTCCTCCCATTTCGGTCGGGAGGTTGAAGACGAGTGAGTAACATGTAAGTTCTAAACCCGTTACCCCCAAACCCGTTAGCCCGGGTCCGAAAGTCCAACAAGTTAAAAAAAAAATTTGCACGTGATCTGCACGTGTAGGGCTAACAATTATCAGAGCGGGTTTCAACCGAAACCCGAACCCGTAAAGGTTCAAAAAAAAAAAAAATGTAGGATCACGTGACCTGCATGTGTTTTCCAAAAAAAAAAAATGTTACCTTTGTTTCTGCCGAAGGAAAACCCTAAGGGTTTCCACCGCTGACGCCACCGCCGCCGTGCCGCCTTCTGCCACCTTCGCCTTCTCCTCCATCGTCCGAGCCCGCGCCGCTCCGCCACACCGTCCCCCATTGTCGCTGAGCCACACCTCTTGCGTCGACCGCATCCGCATGCCGTTGCCAAACTGCGACGCCACCGATCGAGGCGCCTCCTCCCCGCGGCCAACCACAGCACCGCCCGAACCGGCCGCGATGCCGCTGGGCATCCGGCAGACCACCCGAGCGCCGCCCGCTTCCTCCAAGCATCGTCTTCTTCCTCCCCACCAAGCCGTGCCGCCACTCCAACACCGTCACACGCCATCGCAACTCCGCCCGCCTCCATTTGCCGCTACACCAGACCGCTACCTCCACCTTCTCCTTCCCCCTCCCTCGAACCTTCTTTTCTCTTCTCCCGAACCGGCCCCCCTTGTTTCACTTCCCCTTTTTGGCTCGAAACAACTTGTTCCCTTTTCTCTCAGGCTGACTCCAACCATGGACATTCATCGGCCCAGCAAGCCCTCTTCTTCAACAGACCCACAACCCCTTCTTCATGCCCACGGCCTGCATGCCTGTTTATTATTTCCACTTTTGATCCCAGGCCCACACAACAGAAGTCTGCCCCTTTTTGAACCCACAAGGCCGCCAGCCCTTTTTCTCAACTGCGGGCCAGAGCCCAAGCCCAATCGGCCGCAGGTCCTATTACAGGCCGATCCAGCATCTTCTTCAGCCCATTCTAAAAATTCAGAAGGCCTTTCTACTGCAGTACCAGGTCTACAGCTCCAGCTAACTTCGCCCGGTGCCGATTTCGTGTTCGAGACTCTACAACGGACGCTTCTGGTTGACTGCATTAACCACAGGTAATAGGTTCTTTTTCTTTTGGGCTTGTTTATCTGGTTATGTTCTAGTTCTCTTGCATGACATTTCTATTTTGCCAAAACTTATTTTCTTGTCAAACTGCAAAACCTAGAACATTTACTACCACACCCATCCTAGCGATAGGATAATTCTCGACATCCGTCGATCAGATTACTTTAGGATTAGAACGACTGTAATACGTGCTTGCAACCTAACTTCTTATAACAATTAATTGCTTACTTTAATTCTGAAATAACCAAAGTACAAATTAGTACATTTAATTTTAAGTTACTTTTGTGAAAATTTGCTGGTTTCCGAATTCATAGTAGGTTGCATTAGTAGGTTGTCCTGCATCACATTTGGTCAGTTAGGGTTCATTAGTAGCATCGCATATCATATTACCAACTAGAGTAGTCTCTATGTGCAAATCCATAGTGGTAGAGAGTACCTCCTCACTAACTCTCAGACCCCTTTACCCACCATGGATCCCAGAGTTCTATAAGATATTTTGGAACAATTTGCTGCATTACGAGCTGATCAAGACGAATTCAAACGAGAGATCCGTGTTCTAGTGCAACACCCTAGGACTCCTAAACCGTCAACCCCAATTGCAGCGTAGCCCGAGCTTGGTTTGACTACACCACCTGTAGTTTTTCCCCATCCCCCTATGGAACCAACTTTCTCCTGATCACCAGCGCGATCTTGAGCGCGATCTTACGAATCCCTATAGTGAGGCGTACCAACTTTCGATCTTGAGCTCTCTTCCGCAATCCAGACCATTTGCCAACCATCCTAACCAGTCCGGCTCTAGCCAAGCACCGACTAGGCCATTTTTGATGCTTGCTCAAAGTCCGTCCACTGATAAAGGAAAGGGCATACTAGATTCCAACCCGCCCTTAAGAAGCCAAACCCAGTGTTTTAGGTGTCAAAAGTTTGGCCATATCGCATCCCAATGTAATGCCAAGACCTATCTAATGACTGAACTGGAAGTAGGGACCCAGGAGACTGAATGTGTCGAAGAAGTCTATGAACCAAATATTGAGGATTTTGTAGAAGACTTTGAAGACGAACAGACCGGATCAGAGTTTGTTCAGCCTGAATCCCAAAATGAGTCCACTGATCGAAATGAACAAAATCCTAGGCTCCATGTGGTTAGGTGTCCTTTAGCCCAAACCAAGACCGAACAAGATTGGCGTAGAACCTTCCTATTTTATACGCTTATTAAGATCAATGATAGAACATGCAAAATTCTATTTGATAGCGGGAGTTGCATCAACGCTTTTGCGTCTGGAGTTGTTTTCCGCCTCGGCCTGAAATCTACCCCTCATCTTAACCCATATAAAGTAGCCTGGGTAGATAAGACGTCTATCTCGGTATCGGAAAAATGCCTTGTTCCGATTCAATTCTTATCTTATAAAGATGAGATCTGGTGCGACTGCCTTCCGATGGACGTAGGTCAAGTCATTTTAGGAAGACCTTGCTTATACGATAGGGACGTCACACTGTATGGTCGGTCGAATTCGTGTAGCTTTATGTTCCAGGATCGAAAAATTATACTGAATTCATTGTTTCCTAGAGAGCTCGTCCTTGAAAAGAAGGGTGCTACACCACGGAAAGATGAGTCACTTCACATCATTACTTCGACAGAGGTAATGAAAGATATCGAAAGCCACTCACCTGTGTTTGCCCTTGTGGCTAGAGTTATCATTGTGGAGTCAAATCCCAAGCATCCGACCATAGTAGTTCCCCTGTTGGAGGAGTTTTACTCTATTTTTTCTAAGGATCTTCTAGATACACTCCCTCCGATGTGTAATATCCAGCACGTAATTGATCTCATTCCTGGAGCATCTTTTCCAAATCTTCCCCATCATAGGCTAAACCCAAACGAGCACACTGAACTGAAACGTCAAGTTGACGAACTCTTCACTCGAGGATATATTCGTGAGAGTTTGAGTCCCTATGCTGTACCTGCACTCCTCACTCCCAAGAAAGATGACTCTTGGAGGATGTGCGTTGATAGCCGTGCTATCAATAAAATCACGGTTAAGTATCGTTTTCCCATTTCCAGGCTAGACGATCTTTTGGACTATATGTTTGGTGTTATAGTTTTTTCCAAAATCGACTTAAAGAGTGGGTACCACCATATTCGGATTCGTCCTGTGGATGAATGGAAAACTACCTTTAAAACCAAAGATTGACTCTACGAATGGCTAGTAATGCCTTTCGGATTAACAAATGCTCCTAGTACTTTTATGAGGGTGATGACACAGATTTTTCGACCTTTCTTGAATAAATTTGTCGTTGTATATTTTGATGACATCCTCATCTATAGTCAAACTAAAGAGCTCCATCTCTCACACTTAAGGCAGGTTTGTGATGTCCTGCGGAGAGAAAACTTCTTTGCAAACCCTAAGAAGTGTGCCTTCCTGACTGATCACGTCACTTTCTTAGGGTTCATAGTGTCTTCTAAGGGTGTCTCCATTGATCCGAAAAAAGTAAGCACAATAGTCGATTGGCCTGAGCCCAAAATCCTAGCAGAAGTACGTAGTTTTCATGGTCTGGCTACTTTCTATCGTCGCTTCATTAGAAATTTTAGTTCGATAATATCTCCCATTACAGATTGCATGAAGAAAGGAGACTTTATCTGGACTAAGTTGGCATCCCAAGCATTTAAAAAAATTAAGCAAAGGATGACCGAAGCACCTGTTTTGTGCCTCCTCGATTTCACTAAGGTATTCGAGGTTGCATGTGATGCCTCTGGCGTTGGCATAGGTAGCGTGTTAAGCCAAGAAGGTCACCCTGTCGCATATTTTAGCAAAAAGTTAAGCGACGGCAGGTTGCGTTATTCCACCTATAAAAAGAAATTATATGCGGTAGTACAAACTTTGCGACATTTGCGACACTATTTGCTACCGCAAGAATTTGTCCTGTATTCAGACCATGAGGCTTTAAAGTATCTCAATTTTCAAAAGAAATTAAACCTTCGACACGGCCGATGGATTGAGTTTCTACAAGCCTATACTTTTGTACTGAAACATAAAGCTGGAGTTGAGAACAAGGCTGCTGATGCGCTAAGTCGACGGATCTTCCTCCTATCCGTGATGAGCACTGAAGTAATTAGTTTTGAAAGGATCAGGAAACAATATACCACCTGTCCCGATTTTAGTGATGTATACCTGACCCTACGAGATGGAGTAGAGAGAGAACAAGATGATTTCTTTTTACAAGATGATTATCTCTTTCGCTCCGACCGATTGTGTATTCCTCGAACCTCATTGAGAGATTTTCTGGTATGGAAAATACACGCTGGAGGACTGTCTGGGCATTTCGGAAGAGATAAAACCATTGAAATGGTGGAAAGACGTTTTTTCTGGCCAAGTCTCAAGAGAGACGTGGCCAAAATTATCGGTCAGTGTCGCACATGTCAACTAACCAAACAACATAAATAGAACACTGGTCTTTACACTCCACTACCTGTTCCTGATTGTCCGTGGCAAGATGTTAGCATGGATTTTATGTTAGGGCTTCCACGTACCTCGACCAAACATGATTCCATTTTTGTAGTGGTGGACCGATTCTCTAAAATGGCTTATTTTCTTCCATGTTCTAAGACTTCCGATGCTTCTAGGATTGCGAAAATCTATTTTGACGAAGTCGTTAGACTCCATGGCCTTCCAAAATCTATTGTGTCCGATAGGGATGTTAAATTTATGAGTTATTTTTGGAAAACTCTTTGGCACATGATGGGTACCAAATTAAAATTTTCTTCTGCCTATCATCCCCAAACTGATGGCCAGACAGAAGTTGTCAACCGAATTCTAGGGAATCTTTTAAGATGTCTGGTAGGTGAGCATGCTAGGACTTGGGATCTCGTGTTACCAACCGCCAAGTTTGCATATAATAGTTCGGTCAATAGGACCTTAGGCATGAGTCCTTTCGAAGTGGTGAATGGCTATAAACCTAGGCAACCCATAGACTTGATTCCCATGTCTCATCAACATAGAGTCTGAGTCTACACATTCATTTGCTTCACACCTGCATTCATTGCATCAGGAGATCAGCAAACATATTCACTCTAATAACTTAAAATATAAATCCCTTGCTGATTTGCACAGATGTTATAAAGAATTGAATGTAGGCGATCATGTCATTGTAAGAATTAGACCTGAACGACTTCCTTCGGGAACGTTCAAAAAGTTGCAATCTCGTAGTGCGGGACCCTTCAAAGTTCTAAAGAAAATCAGTTCGAATGCTTATGTTGTAGATCTTCCTGAAGACTATGGGATTAGTGCGACATTTAATATTGAAGATTTAGTCCCATACAAGAAATCCACATTCATTCCTTCTGATCCTTTTGTTGATACACCCATTGTTGTTGATCACCCTGATCCAACACCTGCTATTGAGCCTCAACCTCCAAAGTTTCATGCATGCAGAGAACACATAGAACATATATTAGATGAGCAGGTTATTTCAACCAGGAAAGGAAGCTACCAACATTACCTTGTTCGGTGGAAAGGTCGATCCGAATCAGATGTGACGTGGATTTCGTGAGCCGAGTTGCAGCGCCTTGATCCTGATCTTCTTGAGCAGTACGACAGCCGACCAGATTTGCACTCGACGGGGTCGAGTTTTTTCCATCCGGAAGGAGTTGATGGGGACATCAGCTAGGCCATCATTTTATGTGCATGTTGATTTTATTATTTTATTTCTAGATTTATTTGCATTTTAGGGCTTATTTGTGGTTTATTTGTGTTATTTGTGGGCTTATTAGGATTTATTTATGTGTAAGGAGGTTTATGCAAATTGTGTATTTGGGCCCTATATAGGGAACTATTTTCAGGAAGATTTTTTAATGAAGAATTAAGAATTTCCCCATATCTTCCTCTTCTCTCTTTCTCGCTCTTCCTCCTCTCCTCTTCTCCCTCTTCTCTTTCTCTCCCGTTCTGTCTTACTTCCTCTCTTCTTCCTTCCCTATTCTTCTCCTTTCCACTGCAGCCATTATTTTTTCTCCCGGTTCGGCATCACCCGCAGGTGATAGTGAAGGATTGAATGGTCTTTAAACCGACCATCTCAAGCGCTCCTCCACCGTTCGATTGTGACTTGGCCCACAGCGGCCTCCGCCGCAGGCGAGCCTAGCTAATTTGGCCCACACCGGCCTCTGCCATCACCCCACGCCTTGGGCCTGTGGGTCCCCTGAAACTAGGGCATGTGGGCCTCCTAGAGCCAGCCCCGGGTGCGGCCTGGACTACAGCGTCCATGGCCCGCGACCTTGTGGCAGGGCAGGCCCGCGGGCCCTGCTCCCCTTGCGGATGCGTGCCCCGGTCGCATGGCGTGGCCACGGCGCGGGGCGCGCTCTCGGCATCGGGCGCGCCCTGGGCCGCAATGGCCGGTTCGTGAGCCCAGCGCCTGGCTCGCTGGGCCCGGACGTACTGGGCCGGCATCCTGGCAGAACTAACCGCCTGCTGGGCCACCGGCCCTGGGCCTCCAAGCAGGCCAAGATCCGCTTTGCCCCATCTGCTTCGCCTCGGTCCCCCCAACTCGGCCGGGTCGCCTCCTGGCTTGCGGCCAGATCGACTAGAAGAAGGCCAAATGGGGCTTTCAGGTACAACCCGTCTCTTCCGCCGGCTAGCAGCGATTGCCGATGCACCACCTTCGTTGGCTTTTGCCAACCGTTGGGGTCCGCCGGGGACACCGGTTAGTTCGGGCGAGCCGCTTTAGGTGGCTGCCAGGTCGAGGCCGGCCCCAATCCCGGATCGGGCTCGGTCGTCTCCCCCGGCCGCGGCGGGCGCGGTTCTCCCGTGGGAGTCTTCGCTGTGTCGCCACCATCCAAGGGTCGTAGACTAGCTGGCCCTTGGTTCTCCTCTTCAGCAGCCCGAGGTGGCTGATCCGAACCGCCCCCCGGATCCACCACTCTCGAGTGCGGCCCCTCCTTGGCTCCGGCAGTCGTCGAAAAATGGCAAGCCGCCTCCGCATGTCCCGTTCGTCCACACCGGGGGCAGAGCACCGAGACGTTTTTGAAAATGAAGGGTTGCCATCACACCTTCATCTTCCCTTGGATCGAAACCCCCGGTAATAGAGGTTCGGTGGCGTCGACCGCCACCCATCACCGCCTGCTGCTCGGTGACCCCGTTCACCGCAATCGGCCGACCCGTCCGAGCCGCGATATGGAGAATCGTTGATGTCGACCAATACTCCGACGGTAGGCGGGGCATGCAGAGCCACACCAGAGCCGTTTTCACGGCGTCCTCCTTGGGCTTGAAGTCCGGAACCCAGGGTCTCATGGCGAGGAGCTGCCCCATCACCACCCACAGGCCCCGCTGAGGGCTCGGTCCCGGTCTTCCGTTGACCGGAACCTCAAGGCGAGGTGGTCGTCCGCGAGTGGGACGGCCACCACCTCCTTGAGTTTAGCTCGGGCGGCCACATCCTTGGCCACCCATTCCGCCAGGACACGGTGGCCGAAGCTGCGAATCACTGTCGCCCGTCCTTCCCACGTGAGCCGGGCCACCGTGATCGGTTCCTCCGGGAGTAGCAGAACATCCGGAAAGCGGCGGCTCAGCCGCTCCACCTCAGCGGTCGTAGGCCATTGAGTCACCCACGGCCCCGGAGTTCGCCCCGGCGCCGGAGTTCGCCCCAGGCGCCGGAGTTCGCCCCACGCCTGTTCTCGTTGGTCGTACCTTTTCCTCTCGCCGCTCCCTCCACTGTCGTTACCGCTGGCTGCTTCCCCTTCCGATCCATGGAGATGGA
>JAOXJJ010000651.1:144424-167520 GCA_025769935.1 Phoenix roebelenii | reverse complement strand
TTCTTGGGAAAGTTATGTGTAATTCCTATTATGTCCTTAATAAAAGCTAGGTCTTTAATGCCTCTTTAATGTTGAAGAGCCTTTTGGAAAAAAATAAAGATGGACTGATTCCTGCCTTATGAGAAAGTAACTTTTCCATGTTTCTCATGGGAAAGACTGTTCCATGAAATATGGGAATCATATTCCCATGGAAATACAACTTTTCCATCTCTCTCCTTTGAAAACTCCAACCAAATAAGAGGCATCTTATTACTTTCCCATTGACCACACTTTCCCCCTTCTTTTCCCGCAAACCAAACGAGCCCGTAATGTTTGATTGCTATAACATTTGTTAGAGGTACGAAACTTACCTAAAAATTCATATTTTCCAAAATAAATATAATTTTTTTTAAATTATTTAAATTTTTTTATGCATGAAAAAGTTGCCCTTGGATAAGTTGCTAATATCTATGCATTTGTTTTTCTATAATATCATTTATGATTCTAAATCCAATTTGCACATTTATTGTACAATGTCTCTCCGTAATTGAAGCCAAATTTTTCGTACTAAACTAAATTTTTGACCCACACAAAAAAATAGAGAGGGGCAGGGAGGACTATATGACACAAGACCACGATAAAATAATAAAAAATGCATTTAGTTAGACATGGGTAAGAAAAAAAAATTCTGCTCGAATTCATCACCAGCTAGCAAAGTGAGTGGTTAGGGTTTATTGCTCCATCAACATAAAAAGGGCTATTTTAGGAACGAAAAATAGGATCAATTTACCTGGATGATGGAAAACTAACTTGCCAATCTTTCAGGTGGATATGTATTTTCGCCCATTACACAATTAAATACTGCCGATGGAAATTAAACTTAGCAACCTCATTTTTTTGGCTGGAGCATGAAAATATAGATAAGTTGGTGAATAGAAAAGTTGATCAATTTTTCAATAATATTTATTTCAAAAAAACAGAGCGTAAAAGATGAGAGATGTGGTGGTGGTGGTCAAAAGCAGATTGGTAAAATTTCAACACTAGTTATGAACTAATGATATGAATCTAATGCTAGAAAGTAACACTAAAATGTTGGGTTGCTTTGTTTAGATATGCATGACTACATGTTGCCAAAAATAGATTTCGAGTTCCCTTGAGAATAATTCTGAAGTTATTGAACTATCATAGAGGTTGTGTCTTTCACGCGTGAAGGAAAGATTCTTCTTCTTTCACACGAATCCATTATTGAATCATCCATCAGTTGTTTTGAGAACTGTGCAGATGGATGAATGGTAGTGTTTGGAGTGTTTTAAGATTCAATCCCATCATGTTGGCCTGAATTGAAATCATCCGGAAAATCTATCGACGGAATACACGAAGGCAGGTTTCAGAGCTTAAAATCTTAAATTATTAGAACTAAATAAGCTATGGTTTAGTGGCAAGCATAAACCAAATTTAAGGGAGGGGTGCAAGGACGAGCGCAGAGTCTAACTAAATCCCCCGTGCTCGGCCAATTACATTGCTGCTGCACTCATTAATAGTAGTAAGCTATCATTATTATTATTAAAAAAAAGCAACAATATTTAGCATGCTTAATGTTTGTGCTTGGGTATTATTGACTCGTGTTTTGTTTTTTTGATACAGGAGAATGTGTTATTTATATACCTACTTTTCTCAAAAAAATTATGGTAAAATAAAAAAAATATTTTTTTTTCGTACATTGGCCACTCACATATGTCGTGTATGAGCTAGGCCAACCGAATTAGAAAAAGTAAATGACACAAAGCATGGGACACTTTGTCGGTGCCAGCCCAAATGAATCATTCAGTGTGGTGGGTAGCTAATGAGGTCATCCAGTCAGCCGCACTGTTTACCTCTCTATAGTTATGTGTGACTCCGGAGAGCTTACACACAACTAAGAGACAACGAATATCACGTAGCAATGGTCTGAAGCCGGTAATAGAGCCCCAACCCCAAATCCACTCGACTACTATGGCGGAGTCTCCCTCGAGGAGGATACGGTTCGCCCCTAGCACCCGCCGCGCGTATGTGACTCCCTCCCATGCTACCTTGAGCTCGCAACAACAACAGAGGTATCAAATATCCTCCGGCTTCTTGCTGCTATCAACCTGACCTTGTGGTCCCTAATAAAGAAACCTATACCTTCAGTGCCCCCTTCCTTACCAACGCTGCCGCCGAAATTCACTTTGAGAAAGCTAGGGGGTGGAGGCTTCCAGATGACCAAAACAGTCCTAGGCGCTGCAAAAGCAACAGAGGAGCCCCAAATTTCCTTGACCATCTCAAGTGGCGGCAATGTGGCGGCACGGGTGACCTCCGCTGCATGAAGATGAGCTCGGTCTGCTACCGATCTCGGGTGCTCCATCCTATCTTTCAAGATCCGGACATTTCTATCCAACCAACAATGATAAGCTAGATAGACAGCCCTGATCCCCAAGTTCTCGGTACCAATCTTCTGCAAAAAAGTCTCCAAGAATAGCAAGAAGTCCTCTATCGACGCCCAACCCGGCCAGGGGAGATGTGGTGCACCTCAATGGACAACCCACTAAGTTCACCGTGGATTTATGATGAATTTAATTTTTTTATATGTAATAGCGACACAAGCAAGGATGATTACATCGCACGTTTATGATGGACCTCGTTGGCCTAATAATTTTTTGGTGAGACGTGCCCTGCCGGGTTCAAATCGAAATCTCTCACTAGCACATGCACCTGGAAATGCAACGGCAGCCGACATGCAGCCGTGCAGCCACGAAAAAAGCGTGAAACTCGAAAATCTTGTAGCGAAATGATGTTGAGTCGCGCATGCCAGATTGCCAGTTCCGGCCGACCCTAGGCCAGGGGTGTCGGTTTGGTTGGTTGTAACCAGTAAAGCATTACTTCATATCATGCCGACAATATGTTCAACTTTAGCCAAACCGATTCTAGGACAAATCCAACCTAAGGTTGACTTTTGCACCACTGTTGGGGTTAGGACTAGGTCGACTCCAGTTATATTATTTCTGTAATTTAATGGGATCTTGGCTATAAATCTATAATCTAATTTGGGGTGAATTAGGTTGGATCCCAACATGAAAATATAAAATTTATTGTTTCTATTTTTATTCTATTAATTTAATTTGGATCGCCATTCAATCCAAGCCAAATCAAGTTTGAAATCAGTTTGGCATTTCCGAACTCGAGCCCGATTAGTTTAATGATATCAAGTTTCGAAAGCAAAGGGTTAAATCTACATATCTAAGTGGCAATTAATGTAACAACATCGTATCCATTGAAGGAGAAATATTATTGATGAAAATGATGATATCATCATCATCATTTTCTGGTCTTAGAAAAGAGAAAATAGTTCAAGTTTGCTCCACGTGGAACTTGGAAAGCCTATTTGCGACTGCAATTCACCAAAGTACATAATGAATGGATTTCCAGATCTTAAAATCTATTATATGTTGCAGGATTGGCCACTGGAAAAAAAAATAACTCAGCAAAGCGGAATTCGGAGAGATAATAGTAACTCAACTAATTGATCGTACCCTTATGTGGGGATTGATCAAGCCATGTAGGAAAACATGTGTGCTGGTACTGAAAAATATGTTTCTTATTTGTGCAAACCATCAAGTGTGGAGGTGGAAAGTAGATTCAGAAATCTTCCAAACCGGAGATATTTTAGAACGGCCCAAGGCGTTTCAAATCTTAATTATCAAAGAAAAACGGCTTGGATTCTTTGGTCGCATGTCATTATCGATGCAGCAGTCTGCCAGCTAGAAAACAATACAGCAACCGCAGACATTTGGCGCCATCCTTAATGGCCGACGCAAGAATCCCAACGTGATTGAATAATAAGAAGAAGAAAAAAAAGTTCAACGGCTCGTTCGCTACGAGGTGATTGCTTTGAAAGACCCGCGAGATGGGCGATGGCAGAGAAGACAAGCAAGGTGGTGGGTGGCTCGGCCATTGGTGGGAGCTGGGGACCGCCGGCACGGGGTGCGGAGAAGGGAGACCGAGTGAAGCCGGAGGGATGGGCTATGCATTGGATCTCGGAGGACAAGGTGGAGAATCTCTAGTAGCATTTCATAGTGGTTCTTGAATTGCCAGAGGAGCTGATTAAGGCGTCGAGGAAGGCTTGGAAAGGCCGGGTGGTGGTCGTTCGTAGTCTTGGCCACCCAGGACGTTTATGGTTGTTAACAAGCCGAGCGGAGTCCGAGCCTCCACAGGCTCGGCTTGGCTCGTTGCACAAATTCCTTGGCTCGGCTCGGGCACCACAGCCCGGCTCGGCTCGTAAAGCTCGTTTGCCCGAGCCTGAGCCCGAGCCCGAGATGCCAGCCCGAGCCCGAGCTCGAGCACGAGATGCCAGCCCGAGCCCGAGCCCGCCCCATCCCCATCCCCATCCCCGTCCCTGTCCCCGTCTCCGTCGGAGAGAAGAACAAGCAGCCGAGCTCGGTTCCGACGGTTCGTCATCGGAGAGAAGAATGAAGGAAAGAAAGAAAGAAAAGGAGAGAAGAAAGAAGGAAAGAAAGAAAAAAAGAAAAAAGAGAGAAAAATGGACTCACCTCGTCGCGTGCGACGGCCGCCGGCTTCGACCGCGAGCACCACCGGCACGGGCGTTGGCCGCAGGCACTACCGAGGACGCCACGGGCGTCGCGGGCTCGGCCTCGGGCGCCGCCGGGCGTGGCCCGACCCTCCCATGTGAGAGACTCCCCTCTTCTGTTGCAGTCTCATCGGTGGAGCCGTGGAGGAATCGACAAAGAGAGGAAAAAGAAGGGGGAGAAATGGAGAAGAAAGAGGGGGAGGGGCCTCGGGTGTGATTTCTTTCCTAGCAGCGGAAGGAGGCGGTGAGGCATCGACGGCGGAGGAGGAAGGCGAGAAGGGAGGGGAGGGACACCCGGTGCGCCGGTGCGGAAAGCTTCTGGAGAAAACGAGAAGAAAGGGGAAGAAAAAAAAAGAAAGAGGAGGCAGAGGGAAGGGTTAACGGATTGGGTTTGGGTTAACCGGCTGAGTTCGAACATGAACCAATTCAATTCGATTTAAAGATATTAAATAGATTTGGGTTAGCTCGGGTTGGATCTGATTTAAATCCAATTGGGTTCAATCAGATTGGGATTTAAATTGATTAAGTCAAATAAAATTTAATTGGGTTTTGTCCAAATTTAATTGGGACCCAATTAAATTGTTAATTGGATTGAGCCCTCTTTTGGGCTCGCGAGCTGCTCGGGCTCGAGCTCGGGCTTGGGCTCGAATTTAAATGGGCCTCATGTTAGGCTCGGGCTCGGGCTCGTTTGACTAACGAGCCAAGCTCGAGCCGGGCTTTTACCGAGCCGGGCTTGAGCCGAGCCCGAGCAGCTCGGCCCGTTGATAGCCCTAGGGACGTTGCTCTCTGGGGAAAAATAGAGCATGCGGTGGAGGTTGTGCCACTTGCTGATGACCACCTCGCCCTTCGCTTCAAGACGGTAGTCGATCAGGATATCGCCCTCATCGAAAGCCAGTGGGTGGTGACGGGCAACTGTTACCCATAGAGCCATGGGCTCTTGACTTTGTCCCGGGGCTGGACAAGAAGAAGACGACGGTGGTCTAGATTTAGCTATTGAAGCTTCCGGTGGAATACTGGCCAAGTGAGACAATCTCGCGGATCACCACGGTGGCTGGTCGGCTGTAGGTCGTCAACGACATAATGGAGTAGCGGAGGATGATGGACTTCGCTAGGGTCAAGGTGACCATCAATGCCACTGTGCCACTGTTGCCTGGAGTCCAAATCAAGGGCAAGGCAAGAGTTCTATGGCAACCCTTTGTTCAGTACGCTACTGGTTACCGGTATGGTATGCTCGGTATCGTTCAATTCGGTACGGTATGGCATACCATGATTAGGTTTCACCCTAATTTCTGCTATGGCCGTGGGCGAATTGGGCATGCCGAAGCAACCTGTAAATTTTCGGCACCGATGGTGGTCCCTTGTCCCCATAGTGGTTGAAACCAGTAGAGACCAGGGGGTGGTGGTGAGCCGGACCTAAGTTCTATTGAGGAGTTCCGGTTGTTGAACTTCGACCCTTGGTTGGTGGCCACGGGGATCCAACCACCGTGTGCCATGAAGGGGCCGCCGTGGCCGAGGAAGACGACTGAGTTAATCCTCGAGTTGTCCTCCTCAAGGTCGTCGTCCCCTCCCAACCGACCGAGATCCCCTAGCTCATCATCGGACTCGGACGGGTGGCAAAAGCTAGCAAAGGTGGCATAGAGATGCTCTCCCCCAAAGGATCGGCCGACCAACGAGGGTGTTAACTCGAGCTCTAGGTTGAACGCGACTTAGGGCAGTCATCGAGCTGGGTTGAGTTTCGACTTGTTGAATGATTTGGTGGACTCGGCGGACGACTCAGGCGGTGTTGGGTCGGCCACTATGCAGGCCGGCCTAGAGGTGACGATGGTGGGCGCGGGTATGGGCTTGTCGAATAAGCGGCCCAAGTGCCTAGCGACCGAGTCAACCGGGGTGGGCCTGAGCCTGGCGGATTCAGGATGGCTCGGTAACGTGGATAGGGTCACTCGGGCAGATGGGCTGGGCACGTCCAAGGAGCTAGAGCAGATGATTGGGCCTGATCAGGGCCCGAATGTATGGGATCAGGTGGCCACCCCCTCTTCGCCCCAATGCTGGCATCCTCCTCGGCGAGGGCAGCTCCCACTCTGGCAAACCTCGGTTCCTTTCCAACTTCTCCGGGGGTGTCGCCTGTTCGGCCTCTCGAGGCTGATCTGGTCCTTTCGACATCGGGTGGCAGTGCCCCAGTCGGGTTGGACTCGATGGCATCAGGTCTTGGGCCGACTGGGGAGGTGGCAGTGCCAGTGTCCTGGTTGGCTAGTGGCGATGGCGATCCGGTGGATGGTCGGCTAGACTCGGGCCCATCTGTAGCTAGATTGGACTGCCAATCGGTGGTGAGGAGGGCCATGGTGGCTGTGTTGGGAAGTGCTAAGGGAAGAGAAGATGGAGAGAAGTTTGGTGATGGTCCGACCTTGTTAGGTGAGCATGGTATTGGGGCCTCGTGCAGCAAGGAATAGGGGTCAGATTTGCAGTATAGTGTCGAATGAAGATCCATGTGTAGAATTGCTTGAGAGCAAGCAAGCCCTCTTTCGATACTTCGTTTAGAAGATTGATCCAATTGAGTGACCCGAGCATCTATTTTTTGTTTGAGACTAATCTATTTTTTGGTGCAGAATGGACATCCTTTTTTTTTTTTTTTGGAACAAGGAGTCTAGTAGGTTGGATCCAACGGAGCGCGGGCGGGGTGGACAACTACCACCTGCTGCTCAGACATATTTGGACGATGGTTGGTCGTGGGATGGCCTTCCATGCCAAGCATGTGTATAGAGAGGCTAACGGGGCAGCGGATTGAATAGTCTTCTTTGTGGTCAACCACTTTGAGGATACTCTTTGGGTAGGAAGAGATATATTATTTTTTAACTTCTTTGGGTGTATTCGTACATGATACATCTGTCCTAATAATAATAATAAAAAGTGTAGTAGGCACGCAAAGCGTAAAGACGGCTGCAACATAACAGAAGGATTGTAACGACAAAAAAATAGACAGCTTCAGAGTCCTATCCATAGCAAGAGGACTAGAAATCACTTGATATACGAGCCAAGTCTGGATTGAGCCTTTTGACGCAATAAGAAATCATCCCTTGCGGCCAAGATTCACCGCTCGTCTTTTAGCTTCAAGACCACGTTGACGTCACGTCGAGACAAGATTTACGGGAGCCCAGGAGGGTCGGTCATTAAATTGTGGCACATTCATAAGTTTATCCCCATCCATACTTTGGAATATCCATTATTTTACTGATTCCTCACGCTCAGTCAAACATTACGTCACAAAATTTTACCAAACTGCGCAGCTTTGACTGAAACAGATCTATATAAAATCGATGAGGTTTGAGCCTGCTAGAAGCACCATTGTCGACCATATAATACGCCGAACAATGGTTCTGAGTTCGAACACAAAAGTGATTATTCATGAGTAAATATTTTGGGTTTATCAAAATTTGTTGACTAAGTGGTTCCCAAAGGTGTGGAAATTATGTTTTTTCTAGTACACCATTAGAAAAGAAATTACTGCTGCATATTTTTACATTGGAGAAATCTATTTGTTCCAACTTCCTCTAATTGAGGGGGGCAAGTGGGGAAACTTATGGTAGAAAACAATGAAAAGTACATGCCACAATTGGTTCATAATATGGTTTCCAAGTGATTTCTCTTGTATGTCTCATTTTCTTTGAAAAGTACAATACTCTAATATACGTGGAATATATATATTCTAAAATGTAGTCTTGCCTTCCCATTCTGGCTTGCTTCCGCATGCATATATCGCCTTGTTTTTTTTCCTAGAAATCACGGTAATCATGCACAGAATCTATTATCACATCGCGACTTTGATGTTTACCTTTCCTAATTCTTTTGAAAGCCTCTGAAAGAGATCCGACCGGTCTTTAGTAAGTCTTAATTGAAGTCGAAGCCAGAGATGATCAAAAAACTATCAAGTTTGGAACATAATAACTATGACAGGAGTTTACCCTTCTATGTCGGTATCATTCTTAGTAGCTCCATGAGCCAATTTATTCAAAAGAGTTAGAATCATAAGTAAGTTCTCATGGTTGGCAGGTGGAGATGAATCACGATAGCTTTTCACTCCACCATTGGTATGGACGGAGCTCCTTATAATGGTATACTTCTACACCCACCATACTGGTGCCTTGCGGGCATCCTTAAATTTTCCAAACATGTGGTCCTCCAAGTCGACTCTCGTCCATTCTTCGTTTAATTTTCAGAAAACATTTCGTCCATTCTTTATCAACTAATTTCTATATAAAACAACCATCATTAAAGCAACAAACTTTCTCAACTACACACTTTTCTAAAAGCATGATCCACCGGGGGAAAGACCAAAACGTCAAATTCAAGGTGGCAAAGGTCACAAACACGCGATGTTTTCCTCCAAGAAAGAGTTACATTGAGTTTTCAGAATTCTTTTTCGCATATATACTTTTTTTTTAATCATATCACAATTATATTTTCATTGGAGAAATAAAATTTTCATATCTCATAAAAAAAAATACAGGCAAGTCCAGAGTTTTCATTAAAATATTTTTTTAAAAAAAATACTTTTAAGCTTTTAGATAGGATACAACAAGACCTTCCTCTTTATTAAGTATATAATATATATTTTAATTTTGCTATAAAAATAAATGCTTAACGAAACATAAGTTATTTTGAAATCTATTAATTTTTCATGAACAACTAAATATACAAAAATTATTTTTTTAAATATTATATATTGAGACATCAATTTTTTTAAAAAAAATATTTTAATGATAAATTTTTTCCACCAACTAAATCAACAAACTTAACTATTCAAAAGGTTCTCATCCTAAGTGTGTTGGTGACTTTGGCGCGATCCTGAGGAAGAAGCCAGTTTATTTTATAATGCGACTGCGGGATAAGCTCGTGGACTTCTTTGACATCTAAATTTTAAATGTGAATGGCTTAATTAGCTTTGTAATCGAGGCAGAGTTTGTTTCCAAGCAACGTTTACCTACCCGATTTGAAAAACAACGTTGCGGTAGTTTAGAAAAATCACTGAGAAAAGTCACCACTTGCTTCATTTAGTGGCGCACTTCCCCGTACCTACAAGCGATTACGACGCACCGCACCAGGTAAGTGACTTCTTCGTTGATATTTTTGGAACCACTTGAATATTTTTTTTGGAAATAAAAGAATTATAATCGTGCGAGCAACGCAAGTTGTAAACCCAAGAGGAACTTTACGCAGACTTGCAATATAAATTTTCCATAAGGAGAAGCCTCAACAATGTTTTTTTTTTCTTTCCCGCTAAGGAAGCCTCAACAATGTTTGGAATCAAGATTTTTTTATTTATTATATATATTATTAATTTAATAATCTTAAAATATAATATTTTGTTATATTTTATTTTAATCATTTTTTAATCATGATCTAGGTTCAAATCGAGCTCGAACTCGAGCTCAAGTATCATTCGGTTGATGTTTGAATCAAGTCGAGTTTAAACTTAAATATTGAGGCTCTATTAATTTTGAATCGAGTTTTGAGTCCAATTAATTTGAACCGAGTCGAGTTGGAACCTCTAACTACTCAACTCAGCCCGCCTCAGTTGCATCTATAGTCATGAGGGATATTGGCACTACTTGGCAATCACCTACTTCCATATTGGACAAATGAACGGGAATAGAAATTTAGATATAATCTACAATATATTTGAATAAAGAGGCATTGAGGGGCAACGTCCCGAGCAACGATTGCTCTAAGTGCTTGAGACTAGCTCACTATATAGATTATAATATGAATTACTAGTTTGGAGAAGATCAATTTCAGGCTTGTGGCTTTGCACCATCACGGAAATGACATGGCATTTCTCCAAATAATTTCTTGCTTAAACATTTAAGAAACAGGTGCATCAAGTTTGATGAAGCCCTAACAAATGGTAATGCAAGAAGACAATCTTCACTCTCTTATTATTATTATTATTATTATACATAGAAATCCTTTTCAATTTGGTAACACGCCCAAGCTAAGTTGGTACCAAACTTCTGCCATCATTATGCACGTCATATCAGAAATGGCACCAACATCCCTATACCTACCAAGCACAGACTACCTGGAATAATTGCATCCTTCAGGATTCTTTACCCTGTCGCTCTCGGTGTAAAAATCTTTAAGTCAAATGACCAACCCTTGTGCCTAACGTTGTATGAAATGCACGCCAGCTTGCTGAAGAAAGGAGGACGTGATTGAAGATGGATTTTTTTTTTTTTTTTTCAATTCAAATTGAACGGGTTAAAAACGACATTTTATATAGCTCTAACGTGAATACATTCTGCTCAATTAAGAAAAAGTAAAAAATACAAACTAGGAGAAATATGTTCCGTGGATGTCCATATGATTTTCTCGAAGTGCCGGAAAACAAAGGAGGCGACCCAGTCCGCAACACTGTTCGCCTCTCGGAACACATGTGCTGCCTGAAAAGATCTCAGTTCCCGGACCAGTCTGCAAGTATTATGAATAAGAGAGTGACCATCACCATATCTATCCACTCTCCGCACCCAATCAATCACCACTATAGAATCCCCCTTGAGGCAAATGCACTCAGCACCAAGTACCCGCCTCGCAAAGGAGATACCCTCCAATGCTGCCCGTAGCTCCGCCCCAACTGCAATAAGACCGGGCGTACAACAACCACCCGCTACTATCATTCTGCCAAGGTGGTCTCTGATCACAAATCCGACCCTTCCCAATACCTGGTTCGCCGATATACTACAATCGAAATTTACTTTGAGATGACCAAGAGGTGGGGGCACCCAAGAAACAAGGGCAAATGTGGGCACTGAAACAGCAGATCGAGTGCCCCAAATGTCCCTGGCCATCTCAGAAGTAAACATGGCAGTAGCTGAGATGACCTCTCTTGCATGAAGAACAGCTCTGTCCACCACCATCTTCGAGGGTAACCTCTTGCCCTCAAACAGACCGGCATTCCTATCCAACCATATGTAATAAGCTAAGTAAGCCCATAGTATCTCAGCCTCCACAGTACTAGGACTTTGCCTAGAAGCTCTTAGTCGCTGAATCAAATCCTATGCCGACTCCACCAAATGGGGGAGAGAAATAGGTGACCAACACCATATGTCCCTGACCTGGGACACCGCAAAAGGACGTGATCAATGGTCTCCTCGGTATCAATACACACTTCGTAACACTGAGTAATCCTCACCCTCCATCAGACTAACAGAGACCTGGTCGGTAAGCAATCCCATGCCACCTTCCAGAAAAAGAGCATTACACGCGGGTGAATCCTCAGCCTCCAAATCCAAGCTCTCTCTATCCTCCGACCTGGCTTCCTACTCATCGGTGAACTGGACATTGTTCACCGATGCTGGATTGCTGGTCATGTGTTTATGGTGCGTGGATCTAACCCACAAAAAGTATCAGATTTATTAATCCTCTTGGATCAATGAGAGTTTATGCGGGTCAAAAAAAATTTTCTTCTCAAGAAAAAGAAATAATAGCACAAGGTGATTTTGAAAGATGTTTTGGTTTGTTTGAAAAATCTAGCACAATTGGGTTGGATTTTTTTGTAGGATATAGATTATATAGGTTATTTAGGTAAGACTGATATCAACCAATTCCTCTCCAGCCCAAATTCAGTGGGATGAAACCATCAACCTATAAAGGTCTTTTTCGACCTTGCAGTCCAACAGGCCCATTGATAGGATTTAGGCCGAGACTGTAATGGCCCTTTAGAAGAAAATAGGTTGGACAGACCAACAGGCCTGATTGCTATAGAAAATGCAGTCCAAATTTGTTGGATTTCCTAAACTGACCCTTAGTTGGATGATTTTGTGCTTCTGTAAAAAAATCGTATAGTGACAAATAATCTCCAGAAAGATTGTTCATCAAAGCAATATTTTGGTATTTCCAGGTTTTTGACCTCAATTGAGAATAGCAACCAACAACTAGTTAATTAAGGACACTCGAATCTAGATGAGTTCTGATGGGGGGCAAAATAGATCGTCTAGCCCACAGCTAAAAGGCCATCCAGTTTCGGCTTAATAAACGTCAACGCCAACCGATTGAATTCTTATTTCGATCCAGAGTTAGCTCGACTTTAAACTCCACCAAAAGCTCCATCAACTTCAGGTATTCGCCGACTCCCCCGACCAAGTTCGGGGTACCTCCGGTATTCGCCGACCTGCCCCGACTAACCTCGGGGCGCCTACCTCATTAGTACGCCTGGATCCTTGAGCTCGGGGCGCTCCGCCGAACACACCTCGGAACTTGGAAAGCCAAGCTACTCTTAGCACCCATCAAGCCGACCTTGTCAAACGCAGATGTGGCATTCCAACGAGCTCGGCCTCGCTAACAACCGCACCCATATGCACGCCTACGTCCACCTACATGGCCGTACGTTACAATACTACCGTGTCACATCTCCATAGCCGGCCTTCAACAGTCAGACGACATCTTAATTACTCCGGCCATATCCTGCTGTGACTGTCAACACCTTACCGTTCTCAAGAACGGGCAGTACTACACGTCACCAATCAGCTTAAACTGTGCACCATCCGGCTCAGAGCCATGCCCCCTCATGATGAGGGTTGACAGTGCCTCTACCACCTGGACCACTCCATCGGGACTATAAATTGCTCGGTCAGATAACTTCTAAAAAAACTTTTGGCTGGATCAAATTTATCCCACTCTAACTTGACCGTCGGAGGGCTCTCATCGGAAACACCGGCGAGACTTTGTGCAGGTTTACAGCAGTCGCACAGGAGGTAGCTCCCGTATTCTCCTTTCAACTACCGGCAGCTCTTTCGGCTCCACCGGCGTGGTCACCCACAGGCCAAATTTAAACCACAACAAGTTCAATGCAGGTGAACTCTAATTCAGTTCACACTAACATCTGTTCTTAGTTTCCTCTTCAGGAATAATGATGTTAAATCCATCATTTTGTTCAAGCATTTTTGCAGAGGAAAGCATTATCCTAGTTACTAAGCCATGATCTTAACCTCTAATTAGAAAAGCCCTAGGGCAAGTTATCTTGTACCGCATAACCCAGGATGTGCCTAGGAAGATCTCATGTAGACTAAGAACTTTGTTGGCCCTCCTTTTCTCCCTCGGGATGGGATAGAAAAAGGCACAAGTTGATGGGTGGGCCTGGATACAGATGCATGAGTGTGCCCCCAATATCCAAGCCAAAAAGGAATAGATGGTAAATTGGTAATGGAACCTACTATCTTAATTTTGAAGGACTTTTACTACTGGGTGCCGCCTTCTTAAAGAAAGGAGCAGCTACTAGCGGCTAGAACTACGAATTAGGAACTAAAGGTTAAAAATAATTGAAAGACAAATTAAAACGATAAAAATACTGATTATTAATTTATTTGGAGGAAGGCCTTTTCTCAGAATTTCAACAAAATATTTATATACGTATTTCTTAAACTGCTGGACAGTTCTCATTCAAGCATTGACATCTATCTTCCCCAATTACCATCACATATCCACTTTCTTATCTGACAGTTGCCGTAGCAGGCTCCAACCACATCTCCACATCTCACATCCCAATCTTTCAATAACTACTGTTTCCACCTTTCTCATCATGCTTCTAAACCCTAATATGTATTAGGCTGATTTCTCCGTATAAGGCATGATCAGCATTTAAGTCAATACGTAGTCCCTTCTAAACCCTAATATGTATTAGGCTGATGTCTTGCGTGGCATCTCATGATAATTCGATAGGCCTACTATAATTAATTTAATACCCGAATTTGGTCTTTTGCCGTCATTCTAGCTGATCCTCATGTTCTTAAGAATATAATGCGCACGATCCTATCCAACTCTTCCATGTTCGTGCTATTAAATAAGTACAGAACTTTCACCATACTTTTCATTAATTACCAAAGTAAGAGTCTCTCATTATTATTCGATTTCTAGCATCGTCATCGTATGGTCATTATCAAACAGACCTTTGGATACGTATTTTGGATTAGACTACAGTGCAAATTAATGTACAGGCACACCTTTTGCAGGTTATCACAATCAGGATATTTAAAACTGAATTACGCTGAAACATCAATAAACCCTTAAAAATTGCCCAGGCGGAAAAAAAAAAATGACAACCGTCAAAACTCAAATATGCTGAAAGTAAATTCCAGAACCAAACTTATTAGCATGCTAGTCGATAATCCAGCTAAACAGCGACAAGCACAAGAAGGCAAGAGCTCAAAAAGTTTCAGAAGCCAGCCAAGTCCTCATAGAATATCTTCCTGAGCCTCGGCATATTCTCCGGCTCCAGCGCCACCGCCAACGAGAGACCGCCATCGTCTCCGGGGTTGTTCATGATGTACACCAGCCCACTGAATTGCAGGCACGCGCGCCCCATGAACACTGGCTTCCCCCATCCAAAGTCGGCCTCATAGATCGGCAGCCCCTGCCAGCTGATCACCCACAGATCAGTGCCCGGCATCACCCACTTACCCTTCTGCAACCCCCTCACATCCTCGAGCTGCTCCAAGTAGTCTACGAGCGACCGGATGAATTCGTCATTTAATCGAACAGTTGCACCATGGATCATGTCCGCGCTGAACTCGAGTGGATTGGACAGGACTTCTCCGGCCGTGGCAGCTGCCGACGTCCTGAAGATGGCGTTACCGAGATAGCCTTCTGGAAGTGGGGGCTTAACGCGAGCGCGCGCATCGGCGGTCATGTACAGTCGGGTTTCCAGATCGCTTGAAAGCTGGCGAGCCTTGCACGCGCAACGCCACACGTGGGCGACGACCGCTTTGAAGGTGGAGAGGGGCTTCCTGCCGCCGCCGACGTTCTTGAGGGAATTGATCTGGTTCTTGGATAGTTTTAGGATGGCGGAGTCGAAGGGGCATTTGCTGCCGCTGGAAGGCTTCGCTTGTGGCTTCTGCGAGTATTCGACATGGTCGAAGAGCACGGTCGGTGGAGACCGAGCTCGGAGAAGGGTGCGGTCGAGGTAAGGGGGGACGGCGAGCTTGACGCCTCGGGCAATTTCGGCCCATGAGTTGGCGAAGTGGAGTGCGCCGAGCCCATCTGCGGCGGTGTGATGCACGGCGGCGCCCAAGCACACCCCACCGCACTTGAAGAACGTTACCTGCAACAATTTGGATACGGTTTCAGAGATACGGTTTCAGATGATGGTTTCTGTGTTTGTTCGTTCGACGAATTCAAGTATTTGTCGAACACAGCCGTGGAAAGAGGACGTAAAGAAGAGCGACCGACTCCACATCGTGATGGGTCCAATTATTACCTCCTCATTGTGACGACGTTACCTGATATATGTTTCCAAATCGTTATTACCATTGTAACCGATGGATCGGTGGACGAATGTTGCATAAATTAACCAACTCCACATTGTGATGGGTCCAACTGCAAACCCCTCCAGCCGGATGGGCTAAGACCAAGACAAAAAACTAGTAGGTCATTTGACCCTTTCCAAGGTGGTAGTTGTTGCTGTCGAATCTGGATCGAGATGGGAGCACAGATCGGACGACCCTAAGGTTGGCTGAAGATGAATAGAGCACGTTGGTTAACACATCGAGTGTTAGTCTCCTCTGCTGGTGGCCTTCAAGAAGTCCGCCTGCCTAAAGTTTCCGACAGAAATCCTCCGATGCCTAAGTAAAAATAATGAGATAACAGTATAAAAAGAAGAGAGTTTCGGCAGAGGGTGATTCTGTGAGTAATATTACATGTGTTATATCTTGCATACCTAAGGACCTTGGGCTGCTATTTTATATAGGGGAGCTCATCTTGTTGTTATCTAAGCTGATGTAGCGTGCAATGATGGTCAGGTAACGGTTGGTAATATGACCACAGTGTGGGTGGTAAGCAATACTAGTGGGGCGCAGGCCATGGGGTTACCAATACTGTGAGCTACCAGAGCTGTCGGTTCTTTGGACTATTAGTCTTTGTTGACACATGTTTATTGTTTTTCTCGGTCGATGGCTCCCTTTAGGTCGGGACCAAAGTTGCTCACCTTAGTTGGTTTGCTCCTCTGCTGGTGCCAAGGTTGTTCTCTTTGGTTCATGTTGGAGGTCAACATGGTAGATTTGGTTCGATATGAAGGTGTCCAACATTTCTCCCATCACTTGTCTCTCACTTCTGAGGCCAAATTGCATTTTGGTTCAGCCGATGAAAGTCGAGCTGTCATCTCGATTGAGGGTGAGACCTTCATCAGAGGCATTAAGTGTGCCGATTGGTCCGCCCAAAGCGTCAGCAGATTTGGGCCATCTCTAGATGTCATCATGCAGGGTAATTCTGCGACTTCATCATTGCGGGGAGACTCCAAGGCGTTATTAATTCAATGATCCGGCGGATCACTCACGTCGTACCACGGGTTGACGCGTGGCTTGATCTGCTTGGATAGCTGGACTGACGCTTCGATCGGGATCATTCGTGTGCCCCTATATAAGAGTGTCCCTAACCTGCAACCTCAACTTCTTGCTCCATCTGAGTCCTCTAATGTGCACGGTTCAGGGTGGTGCTCCGGCGAAGTCCTTCATCTCCGAATTCGGTGCCCTCCGTGCTTCTCCATTCCTGGTGGGTTTACGCTCCTTGACTACTCGGTCATTTTCTTGTCTCCTTCGTCTCTTCATCCTTCTTCATCATTCCCATCATAAGCGATAGTGAAGTTAATACTTCGGAGCAGAGTCGGCCGCTAGACCATTCTCCCCAGGCCCGATAGTCGTCACCTTTGGCTGAGTCCGAGGTCCAATCGGGCCAGGACCGTGAGGCGTCCATCTTAACATAAGAGGAGATGGACCTCATCCGAGCTCAGCATTTTATTCCTCTCGAGTTCGTCTTCGATCTCACAGGTCCCAGTGATCGAGTTACCTGACCTCCTCCTCGATTTGACTTGTACGACAAGACTCTGTGGGCCAAGCTGAGGCTACCTCTCCACCCTTTTTTTGTCAAGCTGATGAGGGCTTATAGCCTCATCCCAACCCCATTAGTTCCGAACTGCTTGTAGCTCCTTGTCGGCTTCCTCTCTCTTTATTTTTTTAGGACATCCAGGCTTCGATTTCTCCCTTTTGAGGGTACTTCACTCTGAAGAAGCATCCCCATGACAACAGCTGGTGGTACTTTCCTTCTTAAAAAGACTGTCGGCTGATCCGAGGTACTCCCTTTTCCATCCACTGAACTGATGGAAAGGAGGGTTATTTGTTTACTCTGAGTAGTCGTGGGGGTTCGAGACCATGTGGAGGGTGTCTCGGACCGACCTAAGTCGGCCCTCGAGGTTGACTAGTGACGATCAAAGGGCCTTGGATAGGCTTCTGGAATCTTGAGCCAAGATTTTCGCCTCGAAGGAGCTATTGCTCGAGGAGATTGATTAACGTTGGTTTGAACCTGGTCGACCCCCTGATAAGCTCCTTCTAGACTCTTTCTCTATCTTCCTGCCTTGTTGCATTCCTTTCTGACCTCGTCCCTGATTTTGTAGTTCTCGTTGCTATGAAGACTGACCTCGCGTTGATTCGTCGGAGGACAAAAGTGAATAAGAGGCCGGCTTCCGCTACTGAGGTCGAGGTTCTCCAAAAGGAAAGGCCGAGGGTGGAGCCCTCTTCGACCACTACCACCAAGGTTAGGGTCTCTTGGAAGAAAAGGCTATGGGGGAGCCCTCTTCGGCTGTTGCCACCGGCTTCAGGGTCCCCCAGAAGAAAGGGCCGAGGGGGGAGACCTACTTGGCAATTGCCGCCAAAGCTACCACCATGATCCCCACCGAGGCTCCAACCTCCAAGGCCCATGGCTTGGCTTGGTCCGGCTCAAGTTCACTATTCGCAAGGAGCAATCTTCCGCTCTGAGCTGTGCCCCTAGGTTTTACTCCCCGAGCTGGTCTGTCCGAGAGTTGGACTCGGTTCTAACGAACCTCATGGTGGCAATGGAGTTAGTAAAGGCTATGCGGATCCTGGCCGACAAGGAGGTTGTACACTCTGTTGATATTGCCGAGTTTTTCGATGAGGCCATTGCTGCTAAGGATGAGATTAGGTCGATGGAAGCCCACGTCTCGGCCCCACAGGCCTGGGCAGATGTGGAGGAAGCCCAATTTTTTGTAGCCAGGAAGGCCCTCAAAGCCCCCAATCAAAGGGCAACGGAGCCTTCTGCGAGGCTAGCTCAAGCCTAGTAGCGAGCCAATGAGGCTGAGTAGCGAGCCAATGAGGCCGATCAGTGAGCTGCTGAGGCTAGGGAACAAGTCCTTCGTGCTAAGGCAAAGGTCACGGAGGTGGTCAAGGAGTATGGAGCGTCGGTGGAGTTCCAAGAGGAAGGCTTGGAGAACATGACAGATGCTTTCGACAAAGGGTTCGAAGCGTGCCGAGCTCAAGCTAACCAACTTTTTTCAGGGATGGACTTTTCTGACCTCGAAGACGACAATGATGATGATGACATCGGTGAAGGTAGGGGCAATAGAGGCGACGACCTTGTCAATTGTGAAGGTGGCGATGTCGGCTGTGGTGGAGGCGCCGATTGGGGCGAGGGCGAAGGATGAGGTCTCTCACCTCATCATTTTTTTACTTGCTCTTTCTCTTCGCTCGGGTAGGCTGAGCTTGATATAATTTTCTTTTTATTTAGCCTCTGCTGAGATCAGTGTAAAAATTCAAAAGTAACAAAACTAAAAAATTATCCAAAATACCTGTCTTCGGCTTTTATCCTTTTTGTTTACTTTTGCTTTCTTTTAGGTCGTCGTCTAAAGCTTTGACCTTATATGTGGTTTCTTTCATTTGGGCTCTCTCGAGCTCAATATATATATATATATATATATATATATCAAAATATAATAATAAAAATAGAGAAATTCCTAAAATGCCCGACTCCAACCTTTACTTGCATCCGACAACTTCCTGATTTGAGTTTGGGTCGTCGCACGAAGCTCTTCTTCTTGTGGGGCTTCAGCCTGTCTTGGGCTCCTTGGTCAATCTTCTCGGAGTTCGGCTCACAAGAAATTCTAAGTGAGCCCAGCTGAAGAAGGTCTCAGGTTGGCCCAAGGTATCTCTTTTAATTCCTGGACTATGGTCCTAGGGGCATCGGTCTTAAGCTCAGGTCGTTTCCAACCAAGAGAGGTCGGTCGGCATGCCAAGCCTTCGGCATGGGGCAATATCTTCTGTTTTGGCCATTCTCGACCTTGGGAGGTCGGTAGGCACGCTAAGCCTTCGACGCGCGGGCAGTATTCTGCTTGAGGCACTCGACCTAAAAAGGCCGATGGACACACCAAGCCTTCGGTCGATGGACACACGTCCCCAGGTGTCCCAAATCGAACTAAATTTTCTTAGTTGTCTGATCTAAAAGACAAACTAATGAGAGAATTTTTATTAGAAACAAGTTTCGACTACAAAAGCCTTATTGATAACAAGTGCGAAGGTTGTCAGAGTTCCAAGCCTATGGCATTGGGGCGCCATCGAGGTGCGCCAACCTGTACACCAAAGATCTTTAGTTGCTAGGTTCCGAGCTCCTTTGAAGGCTTGAGTCTGGCAATGAGCACCTCGTACGTAGTTTTGTTATTCGAGGTAGAGAATTCAAATCGGGGAGTGTACTCCATGGCTACCCCACCAGGGTTGGTAAGTATGGGACCGGCCCCGCTGCCCTCCGAACTCAGTGACCCATCCACACGTGCAACATATTTGGCCACTTCGTGGTCTTTTTTTTAAGGAGTTTGACTATCCGAGGCACTTGGGGCCTCGACAAATTTACCGACGATGGTGTTGATGATGCTTGCTGTCAGAAGATTGTTGAATTGTTCTGATGGCGGTGGATCAGAGGCTGGGGCGAGCGCTTCGTGGCTCTGTCGAGTGTGTACGTACCAGTTCAGCCACCCAAGCTAGATAAGTGCTTCGATTTCATCCTTGAGCCGAATGCACTCCTCAATGTCGTGGTTGTGGTCCCAATGGAAGCAACAATACTTCTTCTGGCCTCTCTTGGTCTTAGGCCTTTCATTGGATGTAGAGGGCGCAGGTAGCCTCGGCCTTTAATCTTCATGAGGATCTGTCTTCAGGGCAATGAGAGGGGTGTACCTCTCAAACCTTCGAGAAGGGATCTTGGGTCATTGCGAGTCCCTCTAGCGTTGAGGTGAGACACTCCTCGTCTCTCCTCGCGCCCCCTCTTATCTCCTCGGGAGGGTCACCAGCCAACATACACGCGATAGGAGGCTATGGTTTCCTCTGCATTAGCATATTTGTTGGTTCACTCCCGCATTTTGGCAAAGTCGATGGAGAAGCGTTTGGAAGGAGAAGTGCTTTTTCAAGGAGAAGAGGAAGCTCGACAACCATAGGCCGCTCTTCATCGCCACCATCGCGATCGACTGGTCCAGATCGTGGATCTCCAGTGTCGCTGTATAGAAGTGGCTGATGTATTCTCTGATGGCTCTCTCTTTCTCTGCTTGATGTCGAGCAGCGCATCCAAACTGCAGCATCGTCTTCGGTTAGAGGCAAAGTGTGTCGCTGGGAATGCCTTGCAAAGCATAGCATCGGTAGCTCCGTGCAGCATTATGAGGGCCTTAAAGCTCTCAAAGTGATCCAGAGAATCTGAAGTGCCATTGTACGGGTCTACTTGAGGCATCTTGAACTGAATCGGGATCGGTTCCTTCATGATCTGCTTGGTGAAGGGAGCTTCGAGGAGAAGTTGAGGTCGCTTTTCGCCCTCCAAGCCTGTCCTTTGAGGGCCTAAATTTTTTGGCCCATTTTCTCGATTCTCCTATCGTGGTCGGCATCCTGCTGGGGTGAGAGCTCCATGAGGCAAACGAGCAAGAGGCTCTAAACGGAGTCTTCACCGGAGTAGGGGCTTGGAGTCCGCCGCTACCCATTCTGGCTAGGGCTACTTTGCAGAGTATGTCGACTCTGATGAGACCGCTTCGGATCTTGGTGTTGAGGGCGGTGGCTGATCAGGCGCATGTCGTGTGCTGACGAAGAAGGGTGATGGCTAGGCTGGTTAGATGTCGGCTAGATCGTCTTTGGTCGTGTCGCTGCCTTCTGTAGGCCCTGGACCATCGCGACCAATGTTTGCACCTATTGAATGAGCTGGTCGAATTGCTCATTGCCCACAGGTGTGGTGAGTTGTTCTGGCGAAATAAGTTTCAAGCTCTGCAATGACCCTTGGAAGGTCGGAATGCAGCATTGTGAGGCGTATGATGCACCACGGGCTCTCCGTGACTTCATGCTAGTTGTCTCTCCCTTCATTAGATATCGATATAGCTAGTGTAGGGCTCTTTCTCTAGCGTAAATCTGTTGTCACCGAATCAAAACCAGCGTGAGAGCGCAACTCAAACGATCTTGTGGTTGGCTGGAGGCGAGTTGAGCAGGCTGGTTGACATGTTGAGTGTTGATCGCCTTCGCTGGTGGCTTGTAAGAAGTTCACTTGTCGGAGAGTTTCCAGCAGAAGACCCTCCAATTTTAAGAAAGAATAATGAGGCAACAGTATGGAAGAAAGAATATCAACAGAGGGTGGCTGTGAATAATATTGCATGTGTTATATCTTGCGTACCTGAGGTCTCTCGAGCTATCCCTTTATATAAGAGAGTTCATCTTGTCGTTGCATGACCTGACATGGCGTGTAATGATGGCGAAGTAACAGCCAATAGTATGGACGACATTCAGTCCGCATGGGCTGTGAGCAGCGCTGGTGGTGCATAGGCTTTGGTGCTACCACGATTGCGGGTTTCCAAAATTGTCATTTGTTAGAATTGTCAGACTTTATCAACTCGTGTTGATTGTTTTTCTCGGTCGATGGCTCCTCCTTGGTTGAGACCGAAATGGCTCACTTCGGTTGATTGGCTGCTCGATTAGTGCCACGGTTGTTCCCCTCGGTGTATGTTCGAGGTCAACGGATAGGTCTGGTCCGAGATCGACGTATTCAATATTTTCTCCATCAGTAGCAATATTGGAATTGTAGTTAAATCTGAAACTGGTGGTCTTATATGTGCCTAATCAAGGTTGCGTCCGGCCAATGAACTTCTTTTTGCATAGGCTTGGGCTGTCAAACAAGCATTACAACAAGCGATTTGCCGAAATCCCAATCTAAGACTCAGACTTTGATACTTCATATGAAAGGACCCCATCAAGCTGCAAACGAGTTGGGTTAGGACAGAGATCCGCTTGATCAAATCAAAGGCCATTAAATTATGGCTCCAATATCCACATCAAAACTGACCTAGCTAAAGATTGGGTTTGGCCAAGCAGATTGGGTTGAGAGTTCAAATAAGCCGTGTTTGGTTAACTAGATCCAAGTTTGAACTTGTGTTTCCTTGGGCTGGGTGTGAGTGAGGCACTTTCTGGGTAGGAACGATGCTTTGTGTACCCTAGCGACACTACAAGAAAAAGAAGATTTCCCGATGCTTTTTGGTTTAGCGCCAAACTTTACCGACGCTTCTAAAAAGCGTCGGAAAAGCTTCAGAGTCAACGACGCTTAAAAGCGTCGTCTAAAGTTTGCACCTACAACGACGCTTATAAGCGTCGTCGGAGGCAAAATCCATTTAAATATCAGCCCCCTCTCGATTGATGCCCTAGTTTTTTTCCTCTCCTCTCCTCCTCCCTCTAGCGCC
>JAOXJJ010000651.1:131347-144324 GCA_025769935.1 Phoenix roebelenii | reverse complement strand
AGGTATCGCCGACGCTTCTGCGACGCTTTGTTTAGCGTCGGTCAAAGTTTAGCCGACGCTTATAAGCGTCGGTAAAGATCATAAAAACGTCGGAAAATCTTCTTTTTCTTATGGTGCGAGTACCCCAAAGCTTACCTTGACAGGGTTTTTCGTGAACCTGTAGGAGTAAAATGGGTATTGTAGTCCCTTCCAAACCACCTACCCATTGTGTATGGGGTACTAAGCCTGGTCTGCTCTCATCTTAGCTACACATTGGTGTACACACAGTAGTAATTTGGTTAAACAATATATCTTTATATCTACAAGCATTGGGTTGATGTAATCGCAATTGGATTGTAGGAATCGAAGTATATAATGTATACCAAATAGCTATTTATCATAGAAAAGTCCCTAGGAATTTAGAGCATTTCATGTGATACCTACGTTAGATCAGCCCCATCTTGGAGGCAAATCGACCAACAAATTATAGATATACTTCCAACTAATATTAGAATAACAATGAAGCATTAAAGATGGAAGAGTTTGCTGTTAAAGAAAGGAGAAGAAATATTGAAATAAAGCAACAGGAGAAAACTGACCTGAAACATGACCAAGATGCACGGTGGGTCGCCGGACTCCACCGACGGCACCAGCAACTGCCTCATCTCCGTCGATGGCGCGAAGTCCCCAAACTCATCAACCGTCGAGTCGGAGCGGGCAACGACGAAGAGAACCCCCTCCCCCGTGCACTGGATCTCGACCCGGCCCTCCCGGCTCACCCCAAGCCGGCCGGCCAGCGGGTAGAATGGCACCAAAGCCTTGCCCAGAGCCGCCTTCATGGCCTCCGCCGAGAAGAAGTTGGAGGCCCCGTTGGGCCGGTAGAAATAGACCGTTGGCGTGTGACTCCGGGCCACCAATAGATCCAGGTTTGATAGCCAGATCTCATGCTTTGGGGTGTCGTCGCTCGGAGTCACCAAGCCGGTCTCCAATATTTCCACCGTCTTCCCCATTCTTCGAACTGATGCTATCTCTACTCCTCTATCAGTAGTGTTGTAACGGAGCCTCCACCAGATCCTGTTATTTGTGGAAATAAAATAGTTACGAAAATTTTTAAGACTCTCAGGCCCCTACCATCAGTGAAATGTGAAGACCACCCCATGATAAGGTGTGCCGCAAGAGAAATTATTTCCCATGTCTGGTGTACCAGCTCAATGGTGGACCAAACCACTTATTTTCTGCCTTGTGTCCCTTACTTCTCCCATCAATATAAAAGGGGACCGGAAGAAACCAAAAGAAAGTATTAAAAAACGTCAAAAGAAAGTATAAAAAAAAAAGTTTTTTTTTTTTTTTTTTTTTTTTTTTTTTTTTTTTTTTTTTTTTTTTTTTTTTTTTTTTTTTAAGAATGGATGAATCATATAGTGCATATAAATAATAAATTTTGAGACGAGTGTCTTCGAAATGGTTAGCTACACAAGAGACTACTCAGGCCGCTACTCTATTAGCCTGCTCCGAAATACTACCCAGGCCGTTACTTTATTAGCCTACTCCCGCAGCCCTTTTGCTCCTATTTCTCCTCCACCATCTCCTCCTCCTCCCACTAATCTCCTCCTTCTTCTAGATTATATCTAACGAGTACGACTCCTCAGGCAATCCTTCGCCAACTCTACCGCCATCTCCTTCTGGAGCTTGACAATTCCTCCAACCCATGCAAGTCCAAGCTTGGTCTCTCCGGCCAAATTGACACATATCACGTTTCTGGATCCACGCGGTCCCCCGTCGGGCATTTGTCGTCATCAAAGGAAGAGGCCGCCTGGGTGTACGTCCCAGTTCACATGGGGCGAGGTGGATGCATTATTTCTAAGGGATAAGGGAGTGTGGGCCGTGCCGAGAGCGCACGATATAGACGGCGGGGATTAGAAGCGATACGCTACAAATAATCCTTCAAATTATGCATTGACACGTGGGAGATAGATGAGCAACCATCACGTACCGTATTACCTGGAGGAACTGTAGCCGTTCGTCTGTCTGATTCTCCTCACGAATCATGAGATCGTGATGGGCTACCAGCTCCGCCCAGCAATGCATGTCGCGATATGGGACAGCGCTGGAATAATTCGCACCTTCTTTGTCACCTTTTTTTCAATATCCAAAAAAAAGTTAGGAAAGTGAGAATGTCGTGCTTTCATATGTAGACCTCACGAATCACACCATTATTCGGGTAGTTCAGATATCATGGATTAACGGTTACTAAATGACCATGACAATATTTCATTAATATTTTATAGTCACAGAATCATTCACATGAAACCTGTTTGCCGTGACACAGTTTTTTGCTCAATAGCAAATGGCTTACCTTGAACCGATGAAGAGCGGTGGCTTAGGCCAATCATGCTATTTCATGGTCTCGTTTAACTTTATTTTTTATTTATTCTTAAGAAAATATGAATATATCTGCAATAAAAGAGAAAATATTAAGTAGGACTCAATAGGAGTTTTGAATCTAATCCACATATCATTGATTTAAAATTTGGTCATTTTTAAGGCAGAATAGATAAGGGCGTATTTCACAATCCAGAGTGTGATGGATTTCATCCCTAATCAATTCACAATGCTGGGCCCATCGATTTTTCGATATAATTTGAATCGGATCTCGAGATTTTATCTCTAAAACTTCAAATTATGGATTGCGGTGTCATTGAGAACATCATGTATGGATTTTTTTCTTATAGAGTATGCTTGATTGCAAGGACAGCCATGGAAGGTATTTTTTAAGAACTAGAAAGAAGGTTTCTAAAAAAAATATTATTATTCAATATAAATACACAATTCAATTAAAAAAAAAAAAGTCTTTCAAGCTTTTTGCCCTCGTAACTATATATACCTTAAAGTAAAATACGATCAATAATTTTTGAACAACTTCAAATGGGCCTCCCATGCTAGTGTAAATGTACATGTGCAAGTTACATTACTCACCACTCAAATACAGCTCTTTTGAACAACTTTACGGTTTGCAATGCTAGAAACGTTTTTGGAATGAATTTAGTCTATTTTGGCATCCCATGAAGAGCACACAAAGCTATGAAACTATTGGGAAAGCATATCTCTTGCAAGTTCCATCTACCTACCAAATGAGCATTATATTTCGGAATGGGAAGGGTTTAGGCAGTTACAGAAAAAAAAAAAAAAGGAGAAGATTGGTCAAAGAAATTGTTAACCAATCAAAATGCAAAATAGTATGCTTCTATCGACGGCAGAATCATTTCCTCAGCATGCAGGAGGAAGTTTGATGACTGGAGTTTTGTAAAAGCTACAGGCACTTCGGGAGGCATTCTTGGCAATTGGCGAAACTTTTCTCTATGGAGTTTTCTCATTAAGCTGTTTGCGTTCGCGGAATTTTAGTGGAGCCTCAAACAATTGGCTCGTTTGTTACATGGAGACAAGAACACAGTTTTTTTCCCACCATAGCAAGCTTTAGGAAGAGAAAGAATACTATTCACCGTACTCGACATCAAGAGAAGATCATAGAAGAGCCATATCAGATACAAGCTGCTTTTGTAAGTTACTGCTCAAAACAATTGGGGCCAACCTCACAGACTGAAATTACAGTGGATTGGAACAAATTTTTCTCAGACTGTACCTAGCCGTCTTCTTTCTTTTCTTTTTCTAGGTTTTCCTCTGTATATATGCTTTTGTTCAAATAAAATAATCTGGGTGGTTCAAAGCCCCTCTTTTCCATCAAAAAAAGAAAAAGAAAATGTACTAGTGTACAACTTGTACACCGTGGGTGTGGATTCTCAGATAGCACAGAGCATTTTTTTCGTTTGTATTGACGGTGCCATCTTTCGAGCATATGGACAATGCTATCTTGCAGACGCTTTGAAAAAACTGTAACTAAAACCTTGACTCGAAGCGGTGCATATAGTTTGGATTGGATCAAGGCCGGGGATTGATTTAGAATCAATCTATTTCAATTTCTAGAAGAGAGATTGTCACGCCCCCGGCACAGTAGCTCGTGACAGAAAGGACATGCAAGCCTACTTTTTGATTCATAGATATTAATGCCATTCCAAACTCAGATAGTCATAGAAACAAATAATTTAATTTATTTATTTAGAAAAATAGTTCACAATCACTAATAATAAGAATATGTTCAAATTAATTTTATTTAAGGAGAGCTAATTAATACCTTCTAAATCCTAAACTCTTCACTGCTTGATCACAAGATCCTTCTATTCTATTGTATTTGAAAAAATTAGAAGAAAGAGAATGAGCTTTACGGGCTGAGTAAGTTGCCAAAATTTCTAGTGAGATCAAGTATAAAATATTTTTTTTTAAATATAAACAATTTAACAACATTAACATGCTTTCATTAATATTTTTTTTTTCAAAATATACCATAAATAAAGGTAAATCATAAACTCTCTATCAGCTTTTGATGGCTACATGAGCCATGATCGGCCTGGTGACAATACCCAAAAGAGACTAGCCACTGAATGCAGAACATGCGATCCATCAGCATGTGCCATTGACCAACCTTAACTAGCTAAGTCTGAAAAAGAACTAGCTCCGGATCACATGGCCTCAATTCATCCCATGATAGGGCAAAGAGACTAATTCTGAGAATAAAACATATGAACCATCAGCGTGTACCAATAATAAGGCTTGACTAGCTAGGCCCAACAGAAATAGTTTTTGACATGTGGCAATAATCAGTCCATTGGCTAGACTCAAGTCATAGTCAAACTAGAGGATTTTCATAATATTAATAACAACCGGTTTCTCATATATAATATAACGTACATAATTGTTGTCAACAACATAAGCAATGTTAACCATAATTTTACAATAATCAAAAATTCATGCAGAATTGAAATAAGAGTAATCATCTCTTTCCAAATATTATGTAGTATTAAAACATGCATATCAGCTTATTTCAAACTTTGTTATTAAGCAAATAAATCAATGTTTTCATAATCATGCCAAAGTAAGAATTTATGCTTGATCCATAAATGTTGAATTATTCTTGTAATATAAACATGTATAACACTCATAATAATGCATAATTTTCCAAAATTATCAATTTTTAAATATTTTCTTTTCAATCATACATTCAAAACTAGCAAATATTTATTACAATTAAAATACATGGCATGCACTAAAAATCACCACAAGTAAAGAAAACTTATATTCTTAAATGGATCAAATCCAAATTTTCTTATGGAGACTAATCACAGCCTTTGACGTGATGCTCCGCTGGAGTTGAAGGCTTGTATCAAAACAATTAACACTGTTAGCTTTCAATTGAGAGAGAGAATAAAGAAAAGAAAAAATTCAGTCGAGATCTTGATCTAATTAGTCTAATCATGGGCCCGGTCTTTGTGGTCAAGAGAGGAGGGTGACCATAAGGGAAAAGGTGTAGGTCTAATCGAATTTTGGAGCCAATCTAAAGAGGTGGAATCACATCAGGAAATGGGCTTCCTTCTCTTTTTTTTTTCCATAGCAAACTTGGGACACTAATAGGGGTCCATTCCTATGTGCAACGGTGGTTTATTAACTATAAGTTGATCCTCCGGAGTTGGTATTATATAATACATTGATGTTGATAATTTAGATAATAATTAACTATAAGTTAATAAAGCCTACTGGGAAAATAAATCAATAAAGTTGTAACCGATAGCATTGGCAGAGACAGGACTTTATTAGCCGAATGATAATTGATAAACACACTGCTCATATCATTTACAGAGGC
This sequence comes from Phoenix roebelenii, assembly GCA_025769935.1. Lineage (NCBI taxonomy): Eukaryota > Viridiplantae > Streptophyta > Magnoliopsida > Arecales > Arecaceae > Phoenix > Phoenix roebelenii. Next base: position 138,596 of record JAOXJJ010000651.1, on the reverse strand, counting down.
TTAGATAGCGGCACGACATGCCACTGGAGGGTCCAAATAATTTCAGATGAAACTCTGCTCAGCTCCATATTCCCAGAGGCAAATAAATGAATGAAGAGACCGTAAGAAAGCAGCAAGAATGTAAGCATGGCTAATTAGCTGATTCCGCCCCCTCCAACCCCTCATAAAACAGCTTCTTGAACCTTGGCTTGTTCTCCGCCTCCAGGGCTGCGCATGATGTGCACCATTCCGCTTGGCATGCGCGGTGCTGCCATGCCCATGAACGCCGGCTTCCCCCAGCCGAAGTCGGCCTCGTAGATCGGCATCCTCAGCCAGCTGACGACATATGGGTGAGTGCCCGGCAGCGCCCACGCCGCGACATGCATATGCCTCCTGCTCACCTGCTCCAAAATTCTCCGATCAGTGACCGAAAAAACTCGTCATTTGATCGAACGGTAGCGCCATGGATGTTTGTTTTCGGCCAGATGCTGCAGAGGATCAGATAGGACCTCCCCCGACGTCGCGACCACCGACGTCGTCAAGGCAGCACTGCCGAAGTATGTCGGCGGTTACGAGCATCGAACGCTTTTGTGCAGCCGCGTCACTCGAACGCTTTGAAGCTCACGGGCCTTGCACGCAAACTGCCACACGTGCGCCGAGAGCGCTCTAAAGGTGGAGGGGCCTGATCTGTTTCCGCTCCCACGGTTCTTGAGGGCATCAAGCTGATCTCTGGATACTTTGAGGAGCACAGGGTCGGCGAGGGGGAAGACCGCTTGTCGTCAGATGGCTGTCCTACGTGCCCGACATGGTCGAAGAGGACGGTGGGAGGGGACCGAGGTCGGAGGAGGGTGCGGTTGAGGAAGGGAGGAGCCGTCAGGGCCCGCACCCCGCGCAATATCACATGCTGATTAGGGCCGGAAATGGGCTCTAGCTGCCCTAAATCCATCAGTTCGGGCTTCAGCCCAGCTCCGAAAAGGTTCGGACTAGATTTGAACTTAAATATAGAGTTTATTTATTTTTTAAGCCGAGCTAGGATATGTCATTGGCCCGGCTTGAGCTCGGTCCGAGCCCAAGTCCGAACAATGCCCAATGCTGGGCCCAAATTTTGGCCCGAATCAATTTATTTTTGTATGTTGTTATTTAGAAAAAATAATGGCGAAGTAAATGATAAATTGAAATAAATTTAGCCAGGAATAATGTAGTATGTGCCATTTACTGGTGTTATAGAAGAAAGCCTAATTTTTAACTAGTTTATTTACTTACGAAATAATATTATGAAATATTAAACTTTAATTGGGTTCGGGCCAAACCTATTTTGGTTTAAACCAACAATTTGGACCGGTTCAATCGTATTTGATTCGGGCTTGGGCTTGTGTTTGGATTATCTAAAAATTTTCTTATCTAAGTCCGACTCGAAGCCCGTTCAGCTCGAGTTTGGATAGGGGCATGGCCGGATGCAGCCCAGCTCAATTTCAGCTCTAGCCTTGATGAAGTCAATCGCACCGGGGCCCTCGGCTGCGGAATGGTGCAGGTTGACGCCCAAGCACACCCCGCCGCACTTGAGAAATGTTACCTGCAATGATTTCGATTTGGTTTCAGATCGTCGACCATTTTGCGGCATCCGCGGATGCTATCTTGCGTACTACTTACTGCTGTTATTTGGCCATAATTTGCTATCATACGACCGGATAAACACACGTAAATATGCCTTTTTTTTTTTTGAAATTTGCTCTATTCCCCAGGTAAACGTCATGGGGTTGAATTTATTGTACAGGGTTTGTGAGTTTTTCCCTTTTGAGGGGGCTGCCGATTTTGGCACCATAGCTTTTCTCATTTTACGTGCCTCGGTCGCATGCAAGGAGTGGGGAGATTCGGAGACCAAGCATCATCATAACAAAACCACAAAGAAAACGACTGAGAGGAGATTCGGAGCTCACTTGAAACACGACACTACAAAAAAAAAAAAAAATGTTTATCTTTTCCAGCATTTTTTACGCCAATGCTCTCAAAAGCATCGTAAAAATATTGGCAAATTGAGAGTAAAAATTATTTTGTCGATTCTTACGAACGCTTATAAGCATCAATCCATCTTGGAGCTTTGAATTCTAAGATGGACCGACGCTTATAAGCGTCGACCAATGTTTGTTCTTTGCCGATGCTTATAAGAGTCGGCAGAAGCAAACAACCCACCATGCCAATGGTGGCGTGCCGCGCCATTTATGTATTGCTGACACTTTGTAGCATCGATAATAGTAACTCTAACGACGCTTTAAAATGTCAGTAGATTTTTTTTTAAAAAAAAATCAGTAACTTTTTTTTAAAATTCTATATACATTATTTAAAATATATAACAAAAATCATATAGATAACAAAAATCTAATGTCACAAACAAACGGATAATTCAAAATATTCATATTGTAATAGATGATTATATTTACATTGTCAATTTACATTTACAATGTGCTTCAAAAACATAAAAAACATACATATTAAACTCTTAAATAAATAGTCTACAAGGTATCTGGGGTCGTTAGCATCATCATCATCTCTACGAGTAGATGAAGTATCATGAACCTACAAGAAAAAAGAAAACTTTGGAAGTTAAAAATATGAAAGTCATTAAGCTCATTAAAAAAATACATTATAATTATGTAAAATATTCAAATAGATGTAGTTATTTACTTGAGGAGGGGCAAAACTCTGCAATATAGATGAAATCTGGTCAAGTTGAGCTCTCAAATATTATATATGTGTCTCATGGCTCTGCTTTAAATCCGCAATATCGGTATGATAGCTCTGTCTTATGTGCTCTATCTCTGCCTTATGGCTCTACCTTATCTCCTGCATCGCTTCCTCAAAAGGGTTCTTCAGTTTAGAAATCTCTGCAGTGTTACTATCTTGTCTGGCATCTTGGATATATCTACTCATTGCACACAACTAAGTAGAGGTAATTTCAACACTATAACCCCTCACTAGACCATAACGCTTTGGTCCCATCAATTCAGCGAACACCTGAGCTTCGACATGACTGATCGCACCGGATGATGATGATTCTCCGACGTGTTCTGAAATAAGGGATTTGCATTATTTGCCCATTTACCCCTCTCAAAGTCTCAAGGTTGGACTCTAGAGTGCAAATTCAAATCCTTTTTGTTACTATTTTTCAAAAGCTAATTAATTTCTGTCCCTTTTCTTGCTTCCTTCCTATCAATTCATTGTGGAATACACATACATTGCTCGTGTAATACTTGTCACAACGAAAATGAAATCAGAAAACAATCCACAACATTAATAATCTAGCAAAAAAATTGCACTAAACATCATCAAAATATTGTAATTAACACAAAGCATAACTCGGGCAGAGGCAGAGCTCAATCGGGGCTTGGGGCCAGTCAGTCGACGCCAGAGAGGAGGAAGGAGGGAGAAAAATCCTCGGACGGAGGCAAAACTCGATCGGAACTTGAGGCCAGTCGATGCCGGAGAGGAGGAAGGAGGAGAAAATACATCAAGCGGAGGCGGAGTTCGTGACAGAGAGGAGGGAGGAGGAGATCGATTGGGCTAGGGAGGAGGAGAACGTGCCGGAGAGGGGTTGCTCAGTGGGCGTCGGCCGAGAGGAGGAAAAGGGGCTAGGGCTTCTGAGGGCTTCGATCAGGTCAGGCGCTAGGTGTATTGGGGGGTTGGAGAGTTGATTCTAACGACTCTTATAAGCATCGTCTTATATCTAGGCTTCCAACGATACTTATAAGCATTGTCTAATGTCCAGGCCTCCGACGACGCTTATAAGCATCGTCGTAGGGTGGCGAACGCTCCGACGATGCAGAAATTTGTCAGCTAAGCGGCCATGAGTCCAACAAAGCTTTTTAGCGTCGTCTACTAGAATGCTAAAAGCATCGGCTAAGCTGGCAGGAGTTTGCCGATGCTTTTAAGCATCGTCTACTTTAATGCCTGCCGACGCTACTTAAAAGCATCAGCAAATTTTGACCCTAAAGCCAAATTTACCGACGCTTCTACTTAGCATCTACAGTTAGATATCGGAAATGACCACTTTATATGTAGTGTGATCAAGATGCAAGGAGGCTTGGGGGACTCCACTGGAGGCACCAAAAACGGCCTCACGTCCATTGTTGGTGTAAAATCCTAGAAATCACTGAAAGAGGACGCCCTCCCCGGTGCATTGTATCTCAAGCCGGCCGTCACGGTTCTCCGCGAGTCTCCCAGCCATGGGGTAGAAGGAGACCGGCGCCCTGCCCAGGGCCCCCTTCGAGGCCTCCTCGTAGAAGAAGTTCGGGTCTCCATTGGGCTGTAGACATAGACGGTGGCAGTGCAATGCCTGCGAAACTATAGGTCTAGATTGGACAGCCGGATCTCCCGCTTCCGAGTCTCCCCGCTTGGAACCACGAATCCGGACTCCATCACCTCCATGCCCCCGCATCTCTCTTTCGGCCATTCCCACCCATTCCCATGACAAAAACGCCATGTTCCCATGCCACAAATCCTTGGGCTCTAAAGATTTCTCTCTGGTCAACGCAAACGTCCAACCTACCCCCTTTTTTTATTTTTTTTATTTTTTTTTAAGGATCCATTTGGTTCGTGCAAATAATTTTTTTTATTAAAATAATTTTTGAGAAGTAGATTTTTAAAACTATGGTGCTTCAAAAAATAATTTTGATATATCGGATTAACTATGATGCTTCATTGTGCTTCTACTGAAAAAAATTACCTAAAATATCTATTATACTTGTGATAAAAAATTATTTATAAATTTTGATGGCTTAGTTGTAGTTTTAGAAAAAAAATAATTTTCAATCAGAAGAAAAATAGGCTTTCCTATGTTACTCATAGATTTTTTTTACAAAATTATAAAAAAATTATTTCTATAAAAAATATGATATTTTTTTAAAAACTTCAATCAATAATTTTTTTTATTTTTTTATTAACCATACTTTTTTTTTCCCGCGAGCCAAACCTACCACCGTGTCTTAGTCTTAGCAGATCACACGAGAAAAACATGCATGCAGACCTCCACTTGTCCAACAAAATAATTAGAATGGACATAATTAATGGATTTACAAATAAAATATAAATAGTATTGTTATAAAATATTCACTCCATATAACGGCCATCAACATCTCGATTGAGTATTAATATTTTGTACGTTAAACATGCGGAATATGTAAATTTCTATTATAAGTTTAATTCTCATTTAACAATTCCATCATAAACAACAATTCTATGGCATAGTTTAAGCAACGTGCGGCCTACCACCATGTTAAGGTGTCGTGTAATGTGTTGCCATGTTATTTTATTATAAACAACAATTCCTCCTCCTTCTCCCTTTGTTTTTTCTTCTTCTTTTTCTTTTTCTTCTTATTCTTTTTGATAAAAAAATAAAAGCAAAAGAAGAAATCTCACCCACATAGCAGTTCTCACTAGGCCTCTTTCCACCAGAAAACGTTCGATGCAGGCCGCAAATTTCCGCGTACCATTTCCGACCTGTAGGTTCCTTTTATTGGGTTCATTATCCACATGTGAGTACGTCATCCCAGCGCCACTTCAGTACCGGCGGATCAGATGATGGCTTCACCGGACAAACCAGATAAAGAACATCCGATCTCCACATTTAATCGACGTCCGCATGTTTCAAACTTGGATCACTCAGGTGGAATTTTGGCTCTGTTCCATCCGTGCTACTAGCTTGATGGCTGAATGGACTAACTTTCGCCAAACCGATTCCAGAACAAAACCAACCATTGAAACCCAAGCTTGACTCTTGTACCACTGTAGGCGTTAGGTCTAGGACGACCTTGGTTATATAGTTTCTGTAATTTGATCGGATATTGGTGTTAAGTATACAATGTGATATGGGGTGAATTAGGTTGCGTCTCAACATGGAAATATATAATTATTTTATGGCTGTATCAGGTTACTGTTTCTGCTTTTATTCTGTGAATTTAATTTGGATTGTCATTCCATCCAAGCCAAATCAAGTTTGAAATCAGTCTGACATTCCCTTATTCACTAGTTTAAACATGGAAGTTTACAAAGCAATGGTAAAATCTACAGATCTAAGTAGTAGAGATTCATGTAACAACATCGTATCTATTGGAGAAGAAATATTATTCATGAAAATTATGATATCATCGTCACCTTCTTGTCTCAGAAAAAAGGAAAACAGTTTAAGTTTGCTCGAAGTGGATTGTCCGAGTCTCAAAACCCTGCAAAAAGAAAGAGATTTTTACTTTGCAGCAAACGGCAATGGAGTCAAAATATACAGTGGATCGAGTCTCAAAACATTCTGTACGTTGCAGGGGTGGCCATCTTGAAAACTAGTTCTCATTTCACAAATGGTGCAAACTTAGCCCATTAAAAAAATATCCATTTATATATATAATAGCTCAACTGCTTGATTTTATTTATTTACTTCACAAATGGTGCAACTAATTCGACGAAATGTTGCAGGGGTGACCATTGTGAAAACTAGCACTAGGTTTTACCGACGCTTTTGTGCCGACGCTTTTTACAAGCGTCGATAATTTTCGGTCTATCGTCAAAAATTATCGACGTTTGTAAAAAGCGTCGACAATAGACGATGCTAATAAGTGTTGGAATAGTCACCAGCCTAACACGGTGTTAGAAAGCATCGTCGAAGCCTATTTCGTACCAATCCCTAAACCCCTTCTCCTCTCTCTCCGTCGCGCGCTTTCAAAAGGTGATCCCTAACCCCTCCAGATTCAAGAAGCTATCTCCTTCCCCAACCAAGTCCTCCTCTTCCTCAAATCCCCCTCTTCCCTCCGCATTTCGGACCTCTACCTCTACCACTCCTACTCCCTCTCCATCACCGTATGCGGCGGCCTCATCCTCGGCTCAACCTCAGCTCCCCTCATCTTTTCCCCACTTTTCTTTGTGGCGTCGAGAAGCATCGCGCAGAGAACGTCTCAGGCGATGATGTCTTCGCCCGCCTCTTCGCCGCCATCGAGTCCGACATCAACAACGCCCTCCAGGTCCTCCTCCTCTTTCTCCCTTCCAAGGTTTCTTTTTCCTGATGTTTCCTTAGTGGCGCATTTTTTTTTGTCCCTGTTGTGTAGAACTCGGAGATGGCGGCCGGGGAGAAAATTAGGGCGGCAACGGAGGCGATGAATGCCGAGATCCGGCACAACAAGGCCCGGTTGATCGAGGAGTTGGCCCTCAAGAAAGTATGTTGAGAAATATGGGTAGTTTTTCATTTAATTTTTCTTCTCTCTTCTCGAACTGTAAATCTTTATGCAGCTTG
>JAOXJJ010000651.1:118603-128639 GCA_025769935.1 Phoenix roebelenii | reverse complement strand
CACTCCCTCTCCTTTTCTCTCTCTCCCTCTTTCTTTCTTTCTTTGTTGACTCCGCCGAGACCCTAATCGCCTTCTCTCCTTCCTTTTTGCCGGCCATCGGGGTGGAACTTCCCCGGCCCTTCGGCCGAGTCGGGGTTCCCACCTCGGGGTGGTAGCGGTGGAAGGCCAGCCCTTCCTCCTCTCCGAAGTGATGCCGGAGAGGGGAAGGGGGCTCGGAGACGGGTCGGGGTCCGGGCTATACCCGAGAGCCTCCTCCCGCTTCATCCACGGCGAGTACGGCCGGAGAGGGTGAAGCTTCAAGGTCCGATGAGTTCTTTTCTCTTTCTTCTTTTTTTCCTTGGTCCTTCCTTTCAGCACCACCACCTCTTGTCGGAGAAGAGGCGGTGGTCCGATCGGGGATGGCGGCCTTGTGGCCACCTCTGTTACCATCCCGGCCAGATCCGGCGGCCCGGGCTGCCCCCCGAACCCCAGGGTAACCGCAGCCGAGGCTGTGGTGCCCTGTTCGTCCGCAGGCCGAGCCCGGCCGGGCTTCGCCCGGGTGGTCGTCGGGCGCACGACTTTGGAGTCCGGCCTGACCCGTGAACTGTGGGCCCTTTCCCCCTCCCCTGTGCCGATTTCCTCCCCTCTGTTTCACTGTTGACACAGAGGGGAAGAGCACCCCACAGATGGGTTTCTTTGCCCCTGTTAAACCCTAACCCTAAAACTCCTTACCTTGGCCGGTTACATTCGGGCAGTGCTTCCTCCCTGGTAGTCCCTCCTTCTCTCTCAAAGCTTCAGGGCTTCTTTGTCTTCGGCTCCAGGGCTTCGACTCTCTCTCTCGTTCAATGTTCTAGGGGTCTGTGACTTTGGGGTTACCGGCAGAGGCTTAAATAATTTTTGTTTGGGGGATGAGACCTCCTCTGAGAGGTCCCATCCTCCCCTTCCTCCCCTGCTCCGGGACTATCAGCCGCCCCCTGGTCTCAGGCCCGCCGTTATCGGCTGCCAGCAGGGGGTGAGGTGGCAGTCCCAGGGTTTGCATGGCTGGGGGTTTCTCTCTGTGAAGTCCCATCCTCCTACCCTCTGGCTCCGAGAGCTTCCAGCTGCCCCCCTTGCTTTGCCTTTGGGCCTGGCCTTGCCACGTGGGGTGTGAGGAGGCCCTCCCATGTCGGCCAGTTGTGGCCTTGTCCCTTCGTTTCTTAGCAGGAGGTGGCAACCTCTTCCCGGTTATCATCCTAATAGTACTGCCTACAGTAAAATTGGGCCCAAACCCCTAACTAGACCTTTTCTTATTGGGCCTAGTAGGTTGTGGGCCCGGACATTACACCCACAAAGCTCCATACTGCGCGGTTACCGTACTGGCTAGCATAGGAGCGCATGCATCTCGATAATCTTCGAGATATAAATCAAAGGGGATCGTTTGAGTAAATATTTTAGGTTTTGTATCGGACCACAAAAATTGGTTGACTTAATGTTTCCGAAAAGTGATGAAATTGTGTTCCATCCAGCGCACCATAAGAAAAGAAATTACTGCTTCATATTTCTACGTCGGAGAAATCTATTTGTTCCAATTTCCTCTAATTTTGGAAAGGCAAGTGAGGAAACTCCTAGTAGAAAATAATAAAAAATACATGCAACAATTTGGTCATAATATGGTTTCCAAGTAATTTCCCTTGTATACTGCATTTCTTTTAATGAATGTACGATACTTTAATATATAAAGAATATAGTACATATATATTTGGCTTCCCATTCTGGATTGCTTCTGCATGCATATGTTGATTTTCTTTCTAGAAATCACATGAATAAACAGTAATCATGCACAAATTTTGTTGTCACATTGTAGGACTTCGCTAAATACCTTTTCTTATTCTTTTGAAAGCCTCAAGATGGTCTATCGGTACCATTGTAATGTTCAAACTAGGGCATATAAAATCTTCTTGGTAAATGTTCCTCCATGATCTCTCTTGTGAAAAGAGATTTGTTCATCATCTCCTAATCATCTTCTGCTTCAATTTCTCTTTATAGGGCTGGGATCTTATTGCACATCTCCTCGATCATGCGGTCGAGGTAAGCTCTCCATATGGAAGCTTTTTCTACTTGATGTGGATAAGAGACGCCAAAGCTGAAACTTATTTCGAAGAGAAAACTGTAGTGACGACACCTCCGACCTCTCTCCAGGCTCTTGGGTGACGATGGTTGCTTCCTTATGCCAGACCATCCTAGTGGCTAGTAGGGAGATTACTAGCATATTGTTGTTAGTTCTGCATTGCCGATGCTAGAGTCTGTATCGGCATGATGAATAGGTCGAATTGCACATCTCCTCGATCTTGTAGTCGAAGTAAGCCTTCCATCTCGATACTTTTTTCTAGCCGATGTGGATATCAGATGCTTGAGCTGGAACTTGTTTCAGAGAGAGGATTGGAGTGACCACACCTCTGTCCCCTCTCTAGGCTTTTAGGGTGACGGTGATTTTTTCCTTGTGCTAGATCAACCTAGTGGCTTGTAGGGTGCTTACTAGTCTACTGTTGTTCGTTCGGCACCATCACTATTAGAGTCTACACCAACAGGATAAACAAGTTGAATTGCTCAACATTGAAAGCTCCTATGGTTGGTTGAGGAGGCTGAGATCTCTCAAAGTCGTGCAAGGAGCTATTAGAATCCGATTGATTGGCTCATTAATAGTTGTTTCTTCAGAGCTTCATGACATTTCTTTCTTCGTTCCTACAGGCGGTGCGAATCTATTGTTGTCGATCCTCGAATCGATGATGTGAGCTGCCTCCATAGATTTGCAAGTCTACAAAGAGGACCTGCTTGCTAGATTGGCTTCGGTCGGGCGCTCCATTGCTTAAGTCGGTGAGAGATTTTTTTAATGGAACGAAGGAGGAATCAAAGAAATAAAGTGTTGTACTAATTATTGTTTAGTGGTTAGATATTAATTCCATTTCTCAGTGGAGCTCATAGTTTATTTATAGTAAAAAATTGAATTTTTTGTAAATTGTATCTTAACAGCTTGAAGTCGTGCCGTAACCTCTTAGATACATTGTAACCATGGAAAGATTTGGTAGAACTATTAGGCATTATTGTAGCAATCTTTACTCCTAGCATGATGATGAAGGAAACATCCTTCCCTACAAGATCGAAAAACTAATAGTCAGAGTGAGAACATTTAGGTTGGCTTGAGATGGATGCCAAGTCGAGTATTCTTCGGTGCCTACGGTGGACTAGAATGGTGCATATGGTGGATGATATTATTTCTCGAAGAGGAAATTTGTGGGCACCTGCATTAGCTGCACGTCATAATTTTTCCCGACAAAATATCATTCAAATGAATTAAAAAGGAGCATCTTTTCTTGATATGGAGATTAAAAGTAAGTTTGGAAGCCTTCCAAGAATCTAGGCCGAAATTGCGGCTGCACTGTTTGATGAGAGGGATGGTGAAGTGGGCGCTTTAATTAATGACTTTCAGCCAAACCAAGCCATGTGCAGCCGTGCACGAACCCCACGGGGCTTGATAATGTGCGGGAATCGTACTGGCCACTGCGGGAACATTGTGAGGGAACTCCATGTGCAGCCCATGTATCTTTTTAAAAGTAACATTGTGAGGGAACCAAATACGTGGCAGGAACAATCGCATGTTCATTTGCCGCTCATTTTGTAAGGACCGTATAAATATGTATTTAGTCTCCAAATTAATTATTTGCAAGATAAAAAAATATTTATATAAAATTAAAAAATTTAAATAATATTTTTTCGCTAACTATTTTGGATAAGATTCTGAATTGTTACAAATAGTATTAGGACGTACCTAGTCCATAATTAATGTGAGCTAAGAGACACTGCAACACGGCTTTATTGGGGCTGACCACGGATCAATCGTGGTGCTTGTAATTAGATTTGAATGGATTTGAACTCTTAGCCTGACAAGGACATCATAGCTTAAATGGGGAAAATATGTGAGAATTCGTGCAAGTATGTGTGTAGTCCCACATCGGTTATTCGCTAGGTAGATTTTGGATACTTATGTAGAATCAAATAGCTCAAATAATAGTTTCTGGCTAGCCATTTTAGATGAGATTCTGGATTGTTACACATTTTATTGATTCAGTATAGTTGCTTAGGATCGATTTTACGTATGATCCATAATATTTTTTAATAAGGAATCAAAATATTAACCGCTGTTGTGGTGGTTCGTTGAGGCATTTAGCTGCAGCATTATAGACGTGATTGCTCTAATTGCTTAAGAGTAGCTCACTATATAGATATAATTTGCTACTTTGGAGAAGTTAGAAGCACGTGCATCAAGTTTGATGAAGCCCTGACAAATGGTAATACAAGAAGACAATCTTCGCTCTCTTGTTTTTATTATTATACATAGAGATCCTTTCCAATTTGGTAACACGCCCAATCTAAGCTAGCACCATCATTATCGGAGAGGATTACGAATGTAGTCCTAAAGCAAGTCCCAAAAAAAAAGAAAAAAAATTGTACAAATCGATGCGAGATGCTAGATTTCGATGATTTTTTCGCTAGAAAAGTGGCCTTCATGACTTGACACGCCTTTGGAACCGGACTTATCGGCCGAGGAACGATGGCACGTCAAATCAGGAATAGCATTAACGTCCCTGGACCTACCAAACCCAGACTAGCAGGCATACTTGCATCCTTCGGGAGCTTTAGTCTCTGTCGCTCTCGCTGTAGGAATCTTTAATTCAATTGGCCAACCCATGTACCCTACGTTGTATAAAATGCTCGCTGCTTGCTGAAGAAAGGTAAGGAGGACATGATTAAAGATGGAACCATTTATGAGTTCCAATGAACATTTTGGCGAGCAGTGGAGATAATGACTTGGATGCCTTACCCTAGTACTATTACTGTATAATAGGGCATAAGTACGTGTATAGTGAAAACCTAGCTCCTGTCCCTTGATGGAAATATCACGATTTTTAAAAGGAACATCTTGGTTCTAATATTCAGGCTAGGGATGTGGGGCTGTGAAGTTTAAAGCATGATGGAAAAATTTCTTGCGTCTCACGCGGCTCGCACATGAGATGGAAGAAGCAGTCTCCTCCCCAATTCCGGTGGAAGGAGGGATTTAGGCCTCCATTCTTTTCTCTTTAAACACTGGATTTTGATTATAAAAATGATCTTTACCCCCTCTCTAGTATTCATCTTCGAAGATCCCTTGAATTAGAGCTGCAATTTCGAGATCTTCCGTAGGCTCTTTTTTACGATCCGGTTGTGGGACCTCACTGGACTTTGGGTAACTAAGCCCTACTCTTCCTCTCTTTGCCAGGCTTTTGATCGTCGGCCTCGCCTTGTTTAGCCTCAACCGATCACCGGATTTCAAGGATGAAACCTAAAAAGTTAAGGCTTTCTTCGTTAATGGAGTTACAAGTCTCGTGATTAAAAAAAATATTTTTTTTTTAAAAAATAATTTTAATTGATATATACTATATAATAGGTGATATACATCATACAAATTAATCATCTAATAAGTTAATACATATCTCTTGATAAATCGATACACAGTTTATAAAATATTACGTTTACCGGCATACACGATATGGTTGAATATAATACACTTAGCAAATCAAACAAACTATAAAACTATGTGCTATGTACTAGCACTGGTGAACACTATGTTCTAAAAACTATATATCGATTTATTTAAAATTATTTATTGATTTGTTAGATAACTAATTTGCTTTATGTCTATCTTCTAACTATATAGTGTATACTAGTAGAAAGAATGTTTTGGAAACTATTGTATCGATTTATCCGGGTGTGTGTTTGGATCACCGATGGGGTTGTATCAAAGAGATTTGCAATATGTATCATAAAATCAATTAATATGTACTACTAGACAATATAGTGTATATTGGTGACTATGATATTTCAAAAATTATATTGGATTACCAGCTGACTAATTTATTAAGTATGTATTATTTGTTTGTATACTATGTACTACTAAATAATATGTTTTATAAATGGTGTATTAATTTATCTAGAAATATATATTAATTTGATAGATGATTAATTTACTTAGTGTGTATCGCTTTATTATATAGTATTTACGTATCAGTAAAAAATATATTTTGAAAACGAGAAAGAAAGAAAATGTTGTGTTTTTTTAATGATCATGAGGCTCGCGACTCTACTAATAAGGACAGTTTTTGGCTTTTAAATTTTCACTTTAAAATAAATATTAAAAAATATGTGATAAAATAAGAAGTCTGCCTTTGGTTTTTCCTCCTGATGTCCGTTCCATACTATTTTTCTTGGTTCACCTGATGCTCCGCTGTTGATCATGTATATGTATGTCCACGACCACGTGGTCCCTGGCGACGGTCACTTGTCATTATTGGAGGGAGAGGGCGCCCGGATACGACGTCTTAGTTCACGAGGGCGAACTGGATGCAATCTCGGGGACAGGAAGTGCAGGCTTTTCTGCTGTCGTGCGGAGAATCACGGAATGGACGGCGAGGATTAGAAGCGATTTTTTAACAAATAATGGGAACTTGACGTTCACGTGGGCGAACCACCCTCGTCTTGCTACAAGCCTACAATGGCAAGAGTAGTTATTATTCGAGAACACAAGAAGAAATCATGTTCCTTCGCACGAATCCACCGTTGGATCACCCACGGCACTCATCTGAACACACTGCAAACTTCCTGATTCATCCATTGCACAGATCTAAAGGCAAACAGTGGATGATCCAAGGGTAGATTTGCACGGAGGAAGGACCTTTTGGAGGAAAGATACAACCTGAAGAATCTCCCGCACACATAAGAGGAGCCACCAAGCATTATCATATCCCTCCGGAGTTGGTGTTATATAATACATTATATGTTGATGGTTTAGATAGTAATTAATTATTAGCTAATAAAGTTTACTAATAAAATAATCAATAAAATTGCAACCGAGAGCATTGGCCGAGAGAGGACTTCATTAGCGGAATGATAAGCATACAACTCATATTATTGACAAATACAGCACACTAAAATTTCGATTCATTCCCCTGCAATTTAGAGGCTAGGCTTACATAATCCTGGGCGATCCAAACAATTTCAAGCGAAACTCTGCTGAGCTCCATATTCCCAGAGGCAAATAAGGAAATAAGGAGACCGTAAGAAATAAAGCACCACGAATGAAAGCATCGCTAAGCTGATTCCACCCCCTCCAACCCCTCATAGAACAGCTTCTTGAACCTTGGCATGTTCTCCGTCTCCAATGTCACCACAAGTGAAATCCCGCCGTCGTCTCCAGGGCTGCGCATGATGTGCACCATTCCACATGGCATGCGCGGTGCTGTCATGCCCATGAACGCCGGCTTCCCCCAGCCGAAGTCGGCCTCGTAGATCGGCATCCTCAGCCAGCAGACGACGTATAGGTCGGTCCCAGGAAGCGCCCACGCCGATACATGCATACGACTCATGTTCACCTGCTCCAAAACGTCTATGAGCGACCTAAAAAGCTCGTCATTTGATCGAACGGTAGCGCCATGGATCTTTTCGGCCAGATGCTCCAGAGGATCAGATAGGACCTCCCCCGCCGTCGCGACCACCGACGTCCTAAAGGCAGCATTGCCGAAGTAGGTCGGCGGGAGCGGCGGCTTCAGGCGGGAGCGAGCATCGACGCTTATGTTCAGCCGCGTCACTCGAACGCTATGAAGCTCACGGGCCTTGCACGCGCACCGCCACACGTGCGCCGAGAGCGCTCTGAAGGTGGAGAGGCCTGATCTGTTTCCGCTCTTGAGGGAATCGAGCTGATCTCTGGATACTTTGAGGAGCACAGGGTTGGCGAGGGGGACGACCGCATTCAAGGGATCGCCTGATGGCTGTCCAAGGTACTCGGCGTGGTCGAAGAGGACGGTGGGAGGGGACCGGGGCCGGAGGAGGGTGCGGTTGAGGAAGGGAGGAGCCGTCAGGCCAACACCTCGGGCGATGTCAGAAAATGTGTTGATGAAGTGGATCGAGCCGGGGCCGTCGGCTACGGAATGGTGCATGTTGACGCCCAAGCACACACCGCCGCACTTGAGAAATGTTACCTGCAACGATTTCGATTTGGTTTCAGATCGACGACAACATCATAACATAACAACAAAGAAAACGAGTGAGAGAAGATTCGGAGGCTTACTTGAAGCATGAGCAAGATGCAAGGAGGCTCAGCGGACTCCACCGGAGGCACCAATAGCGGCCTCACGTCCACTGATGGTGTAGAATCCTTGAAGTCACGGAGAGTGAACTTGGATCTGGCCACCACAAAGAGGACGCCCTCCCCGGTACACTGTATCTCAAGCCGGCCGTCACGGTCCACCCCGAGCCTCCCGGCCATAGGGTAGAAGGGCACCAGCGCCTTGCCCAGGGCCGCCTTCATGGCCTCCACGGAGAAGAAGTTCGGGTCTCCATTGGGCCTGTAGACATAGACAGTGGCGGTGTAATACCTACGATACCATACATCTAGATTGGACAGCCAGATCGCCTTCTTTGGGGTCCCCTCGCTGGGAACCACGAAACCGGACTCCACTACCTCCACCATGCCCACGTCCGCCATTCCCACGGCCATCCCCATGTCTGAAAACGCCTTGTTCAGTTGGTCCCCAGCCCCAAAGAGTAGGTCGCTAAAAATTTCTCTCTGCTCTGCTTACGTCCAACCTACCCTTTATATAGAATTTATGGTAATCTCTGACGCCTCCCACCTACCACGGAGTATGACCATGTGACCTCAACTTTGTGTGACAAAATAATAATGATGGAGATAACGCCTGTATTGTCGATAAAAATGTGAATACGATTATTATAAAATATTCACACCGTATAGCTGTCATCAAGATCTCGACAGAATCATAAATATACTTGCATGTGAACAAAAATCGTGCGGAACAAGCACCATTTCTTCTTGTGCTCTAAAATTCAGAAAGCAAATAAAAATAAAACTTTTTCTACTAACCAAATCCATCAATTTCATAATTTTAAAAATAAAAAAAATTATATACCAGTAGAAACCATATGCAAAGAAAGATCTTTATATTTTCTTTTTTTTTTCATCAAGTGATATACACTCGTCGGTTTTCTGATATATATTATAAGTTTTTTTGCTACACACCTAGTAGCAACCTAAATAAATCGGTACATAGTTTCCAAAATATAGTATTACCAGTACATAATATGTAGCTGGTTGATTCACACCTAACAATATAGTTATCCAACATCCTGATACACATCTTCAAGTAAATTAATACACGGTTTCCAGAATATTACGCCCACCAATGCATACTATATGGTCAAGTAATACATATTCGTCGGCTTTCTATTACATATTGTAGGCTGTTCTGATACTTCCAAAAGCAACCCAATATATACCTTTAGGTAAATCGATATATAGCTTACAAAATATAATATTCATCAATACACTACACGATCAGGTAATACATAACTAGTAAAATAGTCATCTAGCATTTTAATACATATCTTTAGGTAAATCGATACATAGTTTTTAGAAAGAAGGAAGAAATGGATTAAAGAGGAGAATGAAGACTTCATGGATGGAAGAGAGGACTTGATGAGGAAGAGGATGGAATGAGAGGTTTGATGAGGGAGCAAGGAGATGGGGATGGTCTATCTTTGTAGATGATCTCCCTTAGTGCGTGCAATTTTCTTTTCTTTTTTGTTTTTTTCTTCTTTAAGTTAAGGAACTAACAGACTCTATTAGTAGCAATCCTCTTTAAGTTAAGATACAAAGTCTTCGCAAAAATCCAACCATGGATCATCTAGTGCACAAATCTCAAAATGCTCTAAACACTACCATTCACTTGGGCTTCACATAATTTACATAGAAAAAAGATTATTTATATCTATAATAAATAATATTAATTTTATTTTAACAAGTTATTCTATTTTAAAGTTTAAGTAAATTATCAGGCTGCACCATTTCCTTCTCATACAATTCAGACCATGCATTTAATTAGATCAACAAATTATGGCATGAAAAGTTAAATGCTTGTTACAAGCATAAACCTTTTTTTTTTTTTTTTTGGGGGGGGGGGGGGGGGGGGGG
>JAOXJJ010000651.1:84685-101835 GCA_025769935.1 Phoenix roebelenii | reverse complement strand
GTAATATATTATTATATTTATAATATAATACAATAATAAATATATAAAATATTATAATTATTAGCATAAATTAATTGTTCATAATATAACAAATTTTCTAGCTAGGTGATAAAATTAATTAAATAATTATTAAAGAAAAATTTTGTGTAATTGTTATATTTTATTATGGGTATTTTCGTAAAAAAATAGCTTTCTGACTGGGCCTAAAATTATTTTTTCGGAAAGCTCCAAAATGGAAATTATCCTAACAAGCTGCTTTTAGCTTTCTGAAAAAGCTAAAACAGCTTTCCGAAATTTTTACCAAATACCTCTATTTCATCTAAAAGTACTTTTGGAGGGCTAGAAAATGTTTTTTGAGCCTCCAAAAACTTTTCCAAATAGGCCCAAGTGATCAAGTAGGAGAGTCTTTACAGCCATTAATGTCAATCATTTGTTTACACCAAACTCTCAAACTTTTCTCAATGCATACCTATCAGTGACGAATAACCTTTATATAAGGTCATGAGGTGTTCTCATGAGCCACTTTTGGCCTATCAATTTATGCACAACCTTATATAAAGTTGTGGCAAGAATATTACATGGTGGTGTGGATGAAGCCTTTGCTTTCCGACATTATTTGCGAGAAGCAATGTGCTTTTGTGGAAGGTAGGAGTATCTCCAACAATGTCATGTTAGACTAAGAGATAATGTGAAATCTTCAACGAACTCCGAAGCGGCGAAACCTGATGGCTGTCAAGCTAGACATGGAACGAGCTTATGACAGAATCAGATGGAGCTTCCTTAGACGAGCCCTAGAGAGTTTTGATTTTCATGAGACCTGGATTGATTGGGTGCTAGGGTGTGTTCGGAGACCAAGATTTTCTATTTTGGTCAACAGCACATCGTACCCTTTTTTCAAGTCCACCATGGGTCTTTGACAGGGATGCCTGGTGTCCCTGTACTTATTCATCATTTGTTATGATGTCCTATCTCGGGCACTACGGGCTGTGTGTGTCGATCAGGAGCTGGCAGCTTACGTCCCAGCTCCAGGGGCCCAGTCAATATCTCACTTACTCTTTTCCAATTACTGTCTTCTCTTGACAAGGGTGTAGGTTGCAACACACAGGCCCTCAGTAGGGCACTGGCTGACTACCGTGCTACGTCTAGAAGGAAGTGAACTTTCAGAAGTTTACCATTTTCTTCAGCCCTAGCACATCATCTGGGGTTAGACAAGGGATCTGAAAAATTTGGGGATGCATGAGCAGGTCTGAACTTTGGAGCTACTTGGGTATCCCTATCACAGGTAGGAGGTTGAGGGTTTCTGAGTGCGCTGGTTTGGTGCAACGAGTCCAAAGTAGGCTAAAGGGATGACGGGCAACGTCTCTATCGATGATGGGTTGATTGATGCTGATTAGATCTATTTTAAGCTCCATGCCCATCTATCACATGGCGAATACGGTGGTGTCGAAGACAGTGTTGTTGAGGATTGAGCGGTTACTCCAGAGCTTTCTATGGGGCTTGCATGGAGGTGGTCATGGGGTGCACCTAATAGCTTGGGAAAGTGTTTGCCTTTCATTCAGCGAGGGTGGTCTTGGGGTACTCTTTCTTTTAGAGCGACAACCCCAACATACTAGTCGATTCTTGTTGGAGCCATAGGGCTTCTAGAGTCGGACCATGGTAGCCCATTACGGGGGATGGGTCCTAAGGCACCAGCCTGTGGAAGGCGGAGTTGCCCTTCCTGTGGCGAGAGATAGCCAGGTACCTACCAATTATCTTCGCTCATACCAGATGGTTGATAGACGATGGACGGAGCATTGATGTGGCTAGTGATCCATGGGTGGCTGTCCTTTTCTTGCGGCATTGGCCGACTATGGTCAGTGTCGAGGCGACGAAAGGCCTGCATGTTTGTGATCTGCTTGTCCCCAGAGGGGATGAGTGGGACGAGGCTAGGTTGGGTCAGCTATTCGAGGAGCACCTTGCGGAGAGGGTTCACTCATCTCGATACCCAGTTGTGCAAGTCCCGATATTCGGGTTTGAAGCACCTCGTGTAGGGTTGGCATTAGGGTGGGAGACCTTTTTCGTTTGCTTCGGCAGGTGCATGAGCCGGGGCTAGGCTGTGCTTGGATCTGGCGCTTGGGTCTCCACCCATGGGTAGCACTGTTCCTATGGAAAGTGGTCTGGGATCGTCTTCCGACGAAGTGGACGAGAGTTGAGGATTTCCTCAGAGTGCGGGGAGTGCGGTGTGGATAAGATAGTGGGCTATGCATTGTTTCAGTGCGTATGGGCGATGATGTCTTGGTAGATGGCAGGGATCCCTAAGGAGGCCCGAGGTGGGTGGGATCACTTCCTTCAGACTATACGTCGATGGTCGGAGTCTCCATTGCATCGCCATGTGGCGGCTAGAGTAGCTTGCACGGCCCACTAGATCTGGTTGGCGAGGAACACCCGAACTTTTGGTGAGCATGGGATGTCACCGAGGTTCATCGTGGAGAGCGCCCGTTCGGTAGTAGAGAATCTTAGTCACATCATACCCGATGAAGGGACCTTGACATTTTGGGTAGGGGCGGCCCAATACATTTTGAGGCCTAAGACGGATTCAGTGAATGAGGCCTTTTTTTAATAATAATTTTTTTTAATAAGTATAAAACACTTAAAAAAAGATAGCCATCGAGTACATTATTTCAACAAAAATGCATGTATGCAGCAATGACAAATAAAAAAAATAGTTTAATATAATTTTTGAATGGAAGCACAGAAAAGTAATTATGCTTAAGGAAGGGTCATAAAACTGATTAAATAACCGAGATAATGCTTGGCAATACTGTTTACCATGTCAAGGAAGAGCAAAGTAGGAAAAGGTTATCCCATGACACTTGATGGTCAAGGTAAAGGAAAGAATTTGTCCAGAAAGGAACCTCTCTATAAGAGAAAGTAGGGGCATTATGGAAAATTAACTCCATCTAATCAATAAAAGTCCCATCCCACCATCTCCCCTTCAAGTGAGTACCCAAGCGGCCACTGCAGCATCACAGCACATCAGCCATTCAACCCCCCTTCCCTCCTTTTCTTTCTCTACCCTCCAAGAAGTCCATCTCCAATCCCCCTATCTTTCTTCCTGATGGCCCAGCTGGATCAGGAGTAATGTGAGACAAGGAAAACCAAGACCAAAACCAAAAAAGAGAAGGGATGAAAGATAAGAGTAGCTTCTGACGTGTATCAAGCCAACCAAATCCCTCCTCTCTTTTTCTCTCCACCCAAAACAAAACTACTATCCCCAACTTCCCAAATTGCCCCTCTGCAGGCCAGGATACTCTCCACCTCCCTTCCATCAAAGGGGAAGACTCGTAGCCAGCTCCTGTTTCCATTTTATATGGGGTCTTTGCTTCCTTTTGGTCAGCCTCCTGAAAGCCTTTCATCGGTCCGAGGCCTTAGGCGACCCTAAGGCGGTCGCCTAGGGCTTGGGTCGGCCCTAAGCTCGGGACATCTAGAGTTTTCATTCTACTTCGGCAGCACGCCATATGGTATTTTTTAGCTGGGAGCTCCTACCCCTGAGTTTCCTCAAGGTCAACTTCGTTGGGTCTGTCTTGGATGAAGACATGAGGGAAGGTGCGGGTATTGTTATTCAGGACCCGGACGCTCGGGTTGTTGCCGTCGGGGGCTGTCAGTTATTTGACACCTTGGTTCCCGGTGCGAAGTTGAGAGCAGCATGGGCGGGCCTTCGTTATGCCCGACGCAGCTTACGAGCTAGCTCTATCATTCTGGAGGGAGACTCGGCCACGGTTATAAGTTGGATCTAGGGGGCCCAAGGGGTGATGACAGTGGCTGTAAGACCAAGCGCTTACCATTACACCAAAAGCTATTGCTGTTAGCGAAGGCGCTACTCTAATACCTTAACCATCCAGAGGCTCTTGTAGCGCGAAGCGCTTCGAGTCGACTCGACCGACACCTAGCCGGCCTCCACCACGTGTGACCCACACGCTAGAGACACTATGCATCCATGCTGGTAGGCGGCAGGACTGACTCGGCCCTTCAGGCCTCCGCCAACAATCCCCCCCAGCGCGATGCCTGGGTCTCGAACTCGAGACCTCATGGTTCTGATACCAATTGTAGAACCAAGTGCTTATCATTATACCAAAAGCAATTGCTGTTAGTGAATGCGCTACTCTAATACCTCAACCATCCAGGGGCCCTTGTAGCGCGAACCGCCTCGAGTCGACTCGACCGACACCCAGCCGGCCTCCGCCACATGTGACCCACACGCCAGAGACACCATGCATCCACGCTGGCAGGCGGCAGGACTGACTCGGCCCTTCAGGCCTCCGCCAACAGTGGCCATCCACTGCTCCATGACATCTGAGCTATGGTGAGGGAGGGGGGCCTTCCAGGCTAAACATATTTTTCAAGAAGCCAATGGGCTGCGGATTGGGTGGCTACTTACGTGGCAAGTCACTCTGGGAGTACCCTATGGGTTGGAGATGGTGAGGTGTCCCGGGCACTTCGTGACATTTTATTTTCTGACTTTATTGGGTGCATACATACCTGAAGCTGCGGATTAGGTGGCTACTTACGTGGTGAGTCACTCTGGGAGTACCATATGGGTTGGAAATGGTGAGGTGTCCCAGGCACTTCGTGGTATTTTATTTTCTGACTTTATTGGGTGCATTCATACTCATCAGGTATGAATCCACCCGCTCTAACAAGAAAAAAGAACACCTCATAACTTGACTTTTATAAAATCTGAGAACTGCCCTTTTCACTAACTTACCCAGCGGCTCTTGTTTTAGCATGAATTGAAAGAAAAAGGTATGAGAGTCACATAGATGGAAATAGAGGATGAAGAGCTTTGAGATCTACGCAGAAAGATGAATGATAGATGATGAAATGCTTTAAGACCTATGCAAGTGGATGAGTGACAGAGGATTTAGTGCTTTGAGAACTGTACAGGCAGATGAATGTCAAAGAACTGGGTGCTTTAAGAATTCTGCGTGTGGATGCAAGATAGAGGATTTAGCTCTTTGAGATCTATGCAGATGGATGGATGATAGAGGACATAGGCCCTTTCTGGTCTTCCAAAAGCACTTTTAGATGGAATAGAAGTATTTGGAAAAAAATCGAAAAGTTGTTTTAGCTTTGCGAGAAAGCTAAAACAGCTTTTTAGAAGAAGTGGAGCCTCGCAAAGCTAAAACAGCTTTTTAGAAGAAGTGGAGCTATGAAAAAACACTTTTAGGCTCCGTTGAAAAGTTGTTTTGAGATATAATTTTTCTTTTTGGACCAAAATGCCCATGATAAAATATAATAATTATAAAAAATGATAACATTAATATATAATAATAATAATGACAATATTTTATATCTTTATTATTGTATTATACTATAAATATAATATTATAATATGTTATGTCATAATACATTAATATGTTATGTTATATAATATCAAATTATATTATATTATTATGCTATAATACACAATATTATATTGCTATATTATAATAATATTATATTACATTACAGTAATATTATACTATATCATATATTTATATATTAATATATTTTATATTTTATTATGCTCTATTGTATGATATTATGTAATATTCTTTATGAACATTTTGTCATACCAAAAGTACTTTCTCAATTTGTTTACCAAACAGTCTCATCACACTTTAGAAATGTAGTTACCATAGAGCTCTACTTCGAAAAGCTCTACTTCAAAAGGCTCTACTTCGGAGAGCTCTACAGCCAAAGGCTCTACCAAATGGGGCCATCGTGTTTTGAGATCCGTGGGTGGATGGATGATAGTGGATGGAGTATTTTGAGATTTGTCCATACGGATTGATGATAAAGGTGAGCGCTTCGAGATTTGTATAGGTGGTTGAATGACAAACGATTGAGCGCTTTGAGTTCTATGCAAGTGGATAAATGATAGAGGACAAAGTGCTTTGAGTTCTATGTAGATGGATGAATGTGAGAGGTGGAATGCTTTGAGATCTGTGCAAGCGGATGAATGACAAATGATGAAGTGCTTTGAGATCTGTGTAGAAGGACAAATGACAAAGGATGGAGTTCTTTGGGATTTGTCTAGGTGGATGAATAAAAAAGGATGAAATGCTTTGAGATCTATTCAGGTGGATTGATGATACAAGATGTGTGCTTTAAGATTTATTCTAGCGGATAGATGATAGAGAAAATGAAGCTTTAAGATCTGTTTATACAAATGGATGATAAAGGATGTTGTGCTTTTAGATCTATATAGACAGATGAATGAGAGAGAATAGAATACTTCGAGATCCATACAAACAGATGGATGATAGAGGATGAAGTGCTTTAAAAATTATGCTGGCAGATGGGTGACAGAGATTGTAATGCTTTGAAATCTTTGAGACTAATGAATCTCTATGGATTGAGTGCTTTATGATTTCATGAATGTCTATGGAATGCTGTCTTTTTTTCTCACTCCATCAATGATGTCAGGACCTTAGATTGATGGCTAGGCTATATTGCATCGAATTTGATGTTTTGGTGGCTAGTTAATACCTTTTAAATTTTGAGATCTAAATATAAATGATCCAAATTTAGAGAGATATCTTTATAATTTTTTAATAAAATTTTGAGTATATTGTATTTAAAAAATATTTTTTTGAGTCGCAAAACACTTCCGAACTATAATTTAGGTGCGGAGGGGGAGGTGGTAAAGGTTTTTCGCATCCCTTAAGCGGTGCAAGATAGTGGGTCGTTTTTGAGCGGGCACGAGTAGAAGACAGAAAGGGGCAGACGAGAGGAAGAGAGATCATAGGATAGATGAAATAGGAAAGAATTTTTTTGCATAAATATCCTTCTAAAAATTCAAATTTGCATGAATACCCTTTTCAAATTTATATTTATATATGTGCCCTCATAAAATACTATTTTTACATAAACGCTCTTAATATAGCAGTTCTCTCAACACCTTTAATAAAAACTATATTTATTTTAATTAAAATAAATTCAAAATTTTAAATTTCTTTTTTGTCCCATCTTCTTTCCCCGCTGTCGGGTTTGCGATCCCGCTGAATGACAAACTGGCAACTTTTATATGTTCTCCGGTACGAGGTGGACGCATGGATGCGAGTCTACGAGGCCACGCATTGCATGACTCCTCTCATTCATGGAGGGGCGGTGGCCATAAAAGACGGCATGCTCTGTCTCCTCTGTCTTCGCGGGCTCCGCAGAGAAAAAGGGTTCTTTTTCCACCCTATGTTCTTCTCTCTGTTCCTCTCAGCTTCCTTTTCTCCTGTGCTCCATCACCGTCTCTCGGCCGCGAGACATCGGAGGAGGATAAAATACCGGCGACTGCGTCTGCTGGTTTTAGAATTTCGCACTTAATTGAGCTCAACAAGGGAATTTCTTGAACCGATGGTGAATAGGGTTACAGGATCAAATAAATTGGAAGGAAAAAAAATGTCTGGTTATGTTGGGTTCTTGTCTCCGATCCCTGGCTCCAGAGCCAATTCACCCAGGTTGAGCTACGGGGCCTCAAATCCAAAGTAAGGTATTGTCTAGTTTTCTGCTGTTGCCATTGGATCTTATTCTAGTGCACACTATTAGTGAATCGGAGAAAGGTTCTTATGTGGCACATATCAACAGTTATCTTCGGAATGACCCATTTTTGAAGCATTATCTCCCGCTAGATCCAGGTGCAGACGATCTCTTTGACCTTGCGAAGGATGGTGCTCTTCTCGGGCAAGTTGTTCGGGTCGGGTCTTGTCAATTCTTTAACAAATTTGTTGTCGATTTATTTTCAGTGGTTTTAGATTCTCACATTTTATCTTATTAGTATGTCTGTTCAAATGTTCCTACTGGTTGCATGTAAGATAAGAGGCTCGTAGGTATTTGGATATTGCTATTCTTATTTTCACGCCTTTGTTTCAATTTGATTTAGTAAGTTGATGAATGTTGCGGTGCCGGGGAAATAGTTGACAGAGCAATTAACAAAACGAATATTAAACCCATGGGAGAGAAATGAGAATCACACTACCTGCCTGAACTCAGCAAAAGCCATTGGGTGCACTGTAGTTAATATCTGAACACAAGGCTTGGTTGAAGAAAGAGTAAGAATGCATATATGTAGTTAATATCGGAACACGAGACTTGGGTGTACTGAATGCTATCACATTAATTAATGTGTCTAAATTTTTTCTATCTCCCTGATTTTTTTTTTTTTTTTTTTTTTGCATATATATCCTTCTAAATATACAAAATTGCATGTTTATTGTTATAAAGTTCCTATTTGTTTATATACCCTTATAAATGTTTCTATTTGTACATCTACCCATTAAAGATATTTTAGTCATTTTAATTTGAAACCGTTATTTCTTTAACGGCATTAGATGGCGTGGGTACATATGCAAAAATAAGGATTAAAAAGAATAGAATAGCAAAACAAGTATTTTACGAGGGTATACATGCAAATATCAATTATAAGAGGGTATTCGTGCAAAATTTGATATTTAGGATGGTATTCATGCAAAAAATCCAAGAGAAAAATGGCTCCACACTGAAATAATTTGTACCTTCCTTCTCACTTTTCTTTTTCTTTTCAAACAAAAGTTAGGAAAATGAAAACGTAGAGTGGTGTTATCATATATAGACCTCACAAATCATAACCCATAGTATTTACTGTCATACCTTTATTCCATAGTTTTTATAGATTGGAAGTTATAAAATAACTATTATAATACTAATAATAATATTTATAGTCAGGGAATCATTTACATACAGCCTGTTTGTTGCCACATAGATTTTTACTCAAAAGCAAGTGTGCTTAAATTGACCCGATGAATCAAGGATAGATGGAGATATATTACGCTAATGAAGCTATTCTGCAATCTTGTTTAACTTGCTTTTTTATTTATATTTAAGAAAATAGTTATCTGCAGTAGAAAGAAAAATATGAGGTTGGACTCACATGTTGCCCATTTAAAACTTGACCACGTTTAATGCAGAATAGATAAGGGCTTGTTGTGCCGCTTTATTTAATTTCCAATTTTAGAAATGGAAATAAAATCTATTTGGTACAAATAGATTTGGATAATTTTAAATCAGATATAAGTTTGTTGATTAAATTTTATACCACAGAATTAAAGATATTACTAAATAGATGGTAAATCAAGTTTATGTGAAAATGGTCATATATGTTTTTAAAAAAATTCATGAATGCTATATAAAGTTAAATAGGATTACAAATAGAATGAAATATTTGGATATGGATCGGATAGTTTCTATCCGTATTCATATTCAATTCACGTCTATTTTTTTTATGATTGATATAGATACAGGTATGAATATTATTCGAATGCTCAAATTTATGCCCATATTTGAATAGATACATATACAAAAATGAATCCAGATGAATATTATCAGGTCCACTTTTATCCTTAATTTTATAGATCATACTCATATTCTACTACTTATCATCTTCACACTCAAAATACATTTGAGGTATATGCTTTAAGTCACATTCTCCATAATTTGTTATAGGAAATGTAAACAATCGGGTTATTTGATAATATTTAAGTTGCTTTAAGTCACATTCAGTATATCTGGATGGTTCATTTAAAATAAAAAAAAATTCTAACCTCCTCTTTTTAATCTATTAAAAACTGTCACAATTTCTATTTATAGAAATTTGAAGATTTATCAAAATATCATGTCTTCTTCTAACCTCCTCTTTTTAATCTATTAAAACGGTCACATTTTCTATTTATAGAAATTTGAAGATTTATCAAAATATCATGTCTTCATTGGACAAATGAAATACTACAATAATTATTTTAATTTAATTCACATCGACCATTTACAAGTATCTTTTTGCTGCACCGAACAACTCATATAATTCTAGTATGAATATATCCAAAACAAGTCAAAATATAATAAGTCACGAAGCGCTCTAGGCAGCTCCCCCTCACTAGTCTAGAGAACCTCCGAAATGATTAGCCACAAAAGTAGCCATTTAGTCCGTAGCTCTATTAGTTTTCCTATAAACATGCTTGGCCTAGAAAGTAATGTCTCCACTTATCATGCCCCAGATGTTTCAGAGCAAGGGGTGACAACCACCAATGCCTCCAGTGACCTCTAGATCCAACCAATCACTGTAGCCGAGTCACATTCCAGCATGACTGCGTTGGCCAGCAACACACGCCAAGCATGACATAACCCAGCACAGGTTGCCTGCAGCTCCGTCCTAGGGACCGAGATATCAAAGTTTGGGCATCCTCCGACTACCACCACTCTGTAGTCTAAGCTTCTAATTATGAATCCCGCACCATCCCTCTTGCCACCATCCAAGACATATCTATCGAAGTTGCCCTTAAGAAGACTCAAAGGTGGAGACTCTCAGGTGATGTACACCATCTAAGGTCATACAAGAGCAGAAGTAGAGTCCTTGGTGTCTCGAGCCGTCAATGACCTATTTGATAGACCTACATTGGTGATCTCTGCAACTTGCACTCAGGCCCTCTCCATGACAAACCCTGGTGTAGGACTGTTATCCCCAAAGATCCAGGCATTTCTAGCAAGCCAAATATATTAAACAGTATAAATTGCCTAGATAGCCATATATTGGGTTTGAGGTGTGTCGGCCCGCCGTCTAAGTACTTAAGTAAAGGAGCCGGACTGACATAGGGTATTCGGCGGGACATCAATAAGCCTCCACACCTGCATAGCTTGATCACACTGAAACAGAACGTGATTCATCGCCCTCTCTACCTCACATCTAGGGCAGTGCGTCGAGATGCTCATCCCACTCCAGCTTAGGACAACCCTCGTCCGTAGCCGACCCCTGGTCACATTCCAAAAGAACAAGGCAACCCTCAAGTAAAAACCAAACTTCCAAATCCAGGCATAGTTCTGCCTCTGACGTTGCTCACTCTAAAGAAGGTTATAGATATCCCTCACTCTAACTCTAGGGCTACAAGATGTGCTCCAGACTCTCGCATCTGGGCTAGCACATCAAGGAACTACTAGCGAATGCACTCTCTTTAGGAGGTGTTCACTAAATAGATGACCAATCTAGCTAGAGTCCCACTTTTTTTCCCTCAAGATGGAGGAGATCACTAAATGCAAACCATTCACAGCCCCAACATTAACCATTATCGGCTAGAGCCTCAATGGAAGAGTATCCACCCAAGGGTCCTCCACAATGTCCATGCAACGCCCATCTCTAATCGGCCAACTACTGTTAGCAAAAGTAGTAGAAACATATCAACAGATCTTCCTCCACATGAAAGAGCATCTTCGACTACTCTGAAATGCCCCGCCTGTGGTTTTTGGGCCGTACCGAGCTGTCATCACCTGACTTCAAAGGCACTGAGGCTTGAGAACTAGTCATGAAGCATTTCTAGCAATTAGTACCTCTCTTCTAGTAAGCGAAGACTGACCTAGCCCTTCGCCCTAGACCGGATAGCAAATAGTACCCTATGCTAGCAAGTGCACTCCATGTCCGCCACCATACGAGCCCCACATGAAGCTTTGAAGCATCTACTCAATTCTCACAAACACAGTCTTTGAGACAACCGTGTTGTACATCAGATAGACTAGCATGAAACTAAGGATTGATCTCACCAATGTTAGCCTACCTATCATAGATAATGAAGCAGATTTCCAGCCCTCCAGTTGCTCCTGAATATGCTGCACCGTACCAAGGCACTCCGTCATCTGCAGCCTCCTCCCGATAATAGGGATGCCCAGGTAACTCCATGGCCCCTCATGCCCCCGCTTGTCAAGAAGCTCCTTGATGGCTTATTTCACCCATAGCTTGGTTTTTAGACTGAAGCAGATAGTTGACTTAAGAATGTTTACCTTCTGACCTGATGCCTCATAGTAATCATCAAGAATGCATCTGAGAGCCATCGCATCCCTCGTCCTTTCCTTGGCCATAAGAAGACGGTTGTCTGCAAAGAGAAGGTAGGAGATCGGTCAGGCCCCCGAAGCTTGCATGTAGAAATCCATTGCCCCTTCCTAACACGCTGCCCGCAAGGCTCGGGATAACACATCGGTACAAATAATAAATTGGTAAGGAGACAAAGAGCAACCTTGACGCCATTCAATAGTAGAGTGGAAGAATGGTGATGGCATTTTCTGCACACAGCCTAGAACCCAGCTAATCTAGGACTCGTGGAAGCTGAAGCTCTTGAGCAAAAATTGAAAAAAGTCCCAATGAACTCTATCATAGGCTCTCTCCATATCCAGCTTCACTGGCATGGGGCATACTCCAAATCCCACATCATCTTTTGGACAATCATGATATAGTTAGTAATTCTTCAGCTCCCCACAGAAGCTCTTTACTTCTAGCTGATGAGTCTAGGGAGCAACAGCTTCATCCTACCCACCATAATCTTCGCCACTACCTTATATAGAGTAGTGCAAAGACTGATCGACCTAAAATAACTGGGCTCCGTCGCATCCTGGCGCTTCGGAATAAGAGTAATTTAGATTGCCTTTCAGGCATCCGGTATCGATGTCGTATGGAAGAATAGTTGTACTGCCTCCACTACCTCCCTCTGAATAATACACCACCATCTCCTAAAGAAGAATGGTTGAAATCCATTAGGCCCCGGAGCCTCATTCTTCACCAAAGACCAAAGCACACCCTGCACCTCACTCTCTAAGATCGGCTCAATGGGGCTTGTGTTCTCTGCCGTCCCAACTCCAACATCCAGTGGCAGAAAAGGGGTGACCACCTCCTGTTGCTGACCTCAGTCTTCCTAGATCTGAAGAAGTCGAACAAAATCTATCTTACCCTTTTCTACTCTTTGCCTAATCTCATCTCTCAAAAATCTGTCTGTGTTCCTATGCCTTCTTATGATGGTCGATCGGTAGAAGAATCTAGTGTTCCTGTCCCCTTCCATGAACCATTGGACTCTGAACTTCTATCGCCAAAAATCCTTCTATTGTCATAGGTGAGAGTGATGTGTGGCCAGCTTCTGATGGAGATCAGCAAGCTCGACTTCAGATAGTTCGCCACCGATGTCCTCCTTTTCTTGTAGATCGATTATGGAAGCTTCCACCTCATCCAGACGTTTGAAGATGTCGCCCACCACCTTCTAGTTTCATCTTCGTAGCCTCCGCTTGGTATGCTCTAACTTGAAGAAATTGTCTGCACGCCATTGTAGACGCTGCCGTGCTGGTCTTATTTGGCATGGATAGATATTAATGGTGCCGACGGGGTTCTCGAAGGCTACAAAATTCTTGCTTATGATATGAAGCTATTTGATGGTCCGAAAGGGTCCAGCATCCCACCAAGTTTTGACCTTAGATGGTAATATGTAGAAGTACATATTTTGGCATTCCTAATCTCAAGCATGATCTGTGTTTTTAGGAATCTTGATGGGAAATCAGCAGCCAAGTATGCTATCGGGCCATCAAATGATTTAATATAAATAAGATCAAATCAGTGAGGACTATAGGTAACCATTTAACATTTTTAACTTGATCAATCTATTGTAGATCAGATTAGATTATCTCTTCAGTAAAATGGTACTGTTAGGATCTATATTTTTTATGTGTTTAGTAAATATGTTAGGTGGTAAATTTTTGATCTGTTTTATATTCGAGCCGATCCAACTGCCACCTCTAGATCAAATTCTCATCCATAATTCATGATGGATATCCTGGATCTCGTGCCTTTGTATTATGAAGTTATGAGCTACCAAACGCTCCCCATAATGCAACTAGTTGTCAGCGGCCGGTTGCGTAACATTAAATGAGGGATTCTTTGCAAGGAGTATATGAATCTAGACTCCTTTTTGGACTAGATACGATCTTCTTTGGGTAAGTAAAACAAATTAGGTATTGACGTCTACCTGGGTTAGTATGAACATCTAGGTTGGGACCTCGCCCAGGTTTTTACTACAATTGGGCTGAAATGAGGTTCTACCATGACTTGGCTCACCGACACCCCTGGCGGAGCTATACCACGTAAACTTTGGGAGCTTCGGAGTCAATTGTGGATGGGCTAATGTGGCGATTTACCAAGTACTCTGTAAAAATTTCAAAGTAGCTCAATTTTCCATTATACACCTTCTCACATTCCGTTGGGCAAAATTTGTGAGCTTGGGATCTTTATCAATGTCGGATTGTGTCTAATTTGTCCCCCTCTAGTCCTTTTTTATTTTATAAAAAAAGAACATCTTTTTACTTAAGAAAATACTTGGGGGCCCCCAAGCATTACTTTTTACCAACGCATTTCCTCCGGAGTAGGTAACTTGGTATTATACAATACAATGGATGTTGCGAGTTTGGATAATTAATTTGTAACCGATAACATTGAGTGAGAGGGGACTCCATTAGCTGAATGATAGAGCATACTCATATCATAGACAGATGCGGAACACTGTTTCATTCCACAGCTATCTAGAGGATTCAAATAATTTAAGATGAACTCTTCGCCGAGTTCCATATTCCCAGACGCAAATAAACTAATATAAAGAGAACACAAGAAAGTTCCTAGACTGAGAGCATGGCTATCCTGATTCCACCCTGTCCAACTCCTCATAGAACAACTTCTTGAACCTTTGCTTGTTCTCCGCCTCTAATGTCGCCACCACGGAAATCCCCCCGTCGTCTCCAGCGCTGCGCATAATGTGCACCAATCCACTTGGCGAGCGCCGTCTTGCCAGGCCCATGAACGCAGGCTTCCCCCGGCCGAAGTCGGCCCCGTAGATCGGCATCCCCAGCCAGCTAACAACATATAGGTTAGTACCCGGCAGCGCCCACGCCGCTCGAAGCATACGCGTCATGTTGGCTGACTCCAAAAGGTCTATCACCGACCTGACGAACTCGTCATTTGATCGAACGGTTGCGTCATGGATCTTTTCCGCTAGATGCTCCAGTGGATCAGACAGGACCTCGCCCACCGTCGCCACCACGGACGTCCTAAAGGCAGCATTGCCGAGGTAGGTCAGCGGGAGCGGCGGCTTAAGGCGGTTGCGAGCATCGGCGCTTATGTACAGCCGCGTCTCCCGAACTCTCGGAAGCTCCCGGGCCTTGCACGCGCACCGCCACACGTGCGCCGAGAGCGCTCTGAAGGTGGAGAGGCCTGGTCTGTTTCCGGTGCGACGGTTCTTGAGGGAATCGAGCTGGTCTCTGGATATTTTGAGGAGCACAGGGTCGGCACGGGGGACGACCGCCTTTGAGGAGTCGTCTGATGGCTGGCAGAGGTACTCGACATGGTCGAAGAGGAGGGTGGGAGGGCACCGAGGTCGGAGGAGGGTGCGGTCGAGGAAGGGAGGGGCCGTCAGGCCAACACCTCGGGCAATGTCAGACCATGTGTTGATGAAGTCGAGTGCCCCGAGGCCGTCGGCTGCGGCATGGTGCAGGTTGACGCCCAAGCACACCCCGCCGCACTTGAGAAATGTTACCTGCATCGATTTCGATTTGGTTTCAGATCGACCACCGACCATTTTGCAGCATCTGCTGCTGTTATCTTGAAATACAGAGGATGCGATGGCTGTAAACGAGATGTAAAATACCAAGCATCTTCATAACAAAACCACAAAGAAAACGAGTGAGAGGAGATTCGGAGCTCACTTGAAACATGATCGAGATGCATATATGGGGCTCGGCGGACTCCACTGGTGGCACCAATAACGGCCTCACGTCCATTGATGGTGTAAAATCCTCGAAATCTGGGAGAGTGAGATTGGATCGGGCCACCCCAAAGAGGACGCCCTCCCCCGTGCACTGTATCTCAAGCCGGCCGTCACGGTTCCCTACGAGTCTCCCGGCCATGGGGTAGAAGGAGACCAGCGCCTTTCCCAGGGCTGCCTTCAAGCCCTCCACGGAGAAGAAGTTCGGGTCTCCGTTGGGCCTGTAGACATAGACGGTGGCGGTGTGATGCCTACCATGCCATAGATCTGGATTGGACAGCCAGATCCCCTGCTTTGGAGTCTCCTCGCTTGGAACCACCAAACCGGACTCCACGACCTCCACCATGCCCCCTACCTCTCTTGCGGCCATTCCCAGGTCAAAAAAAAACGCCTTGCTCCCAAGCCAAGAAAGGCGCTTAAATATCCCAACGCCTAGGTTATGTCCAAACGGCACTTCGGATGATTGGTCCTAGAAATCTGCTACACGGCCACGCAGAGGATTATATATTATAATAAAATATATATATTATATATTATATTTAAAATGTATTAAAATATTATTTTCAATCATAATATTGCTAATCTATTTATTTTTTATGACAGAGTTGTCTATAAATAAAATTTTATTAATTTTAATTTTAAAAAATAGTAAAAATAATTGTTATAAATATTGTTAATAATATTTCGTAAATAATATATATGTATTTTAAAAATATTTTTTTAATCCAAAAAATAAAAATAAAAAAAGAGTATCTTCTGTTGATATAGAAATTAAAAGTAAGCCTGGATGCCTTCCAATAATGCTGGACAGTTTGATGAGAAGGATGGTGAGGTGGGGGCTTTAATTAATGACATTCTGCCAAACCAAGCCTGGGCAACCGTGCACGAAGCCCACGAGGCTTGATAATGTGCGGGAATCGTACTGGCCACTACGGGATTGCGGGCCTCTCGACAAACTTCGACGTATAAATATCCCCATGTGCAGGCCGTGTATCTTTTTAAAAGTAACCTAAGGGGACGTTTGGTAACCCTAGCACGATCACCATGGTGATCTAAGATTTCCGGTAATTTGAATACTGGGATGATTTAATTCTAAGTAATCTAAGATCAATATATTTGGTAGGCAACGATCCAGTGATTAAAAATCTCCGGATATCTATGAGTAACTTATTTGGTATGATACGGGGATCCAAGATCACTATCCACATAATACTACAAATATCCCTGATATATTTTAGATGGATTTTTTATATATTTTTAATTCTCATGAATCAAAAATCTAAGTCAATATGCTAATTTCTATAATAGCATCATAATTTTGTCATATATTCTACTTTTAGTAGCTCTCATCATATATTTATTAATCATATAAAAATATTATAATAAAATATTAATATATTTATCAATATATTCTATAAAAATATATTTATTACTCCTATAAATTATTAATCTTATAAAAATATGTTATTTTTTGTTATAGAATTAATATTTTTATTTATACTTATAATAGATTTTTTAATACTAATAATTATTTTGATTAGGAAAATAAGG
>JAOXJJ010000651.1:73291-84585 GCA_025769935.1 Phoenix roebelenii | reverse complement strand
TTAGGATCACCGCCACATAGGATCACCGTGGTGCAACCAAATGCGGTGATCTCATCACCTCCACCCACATCACCCTTCATCCTGGGACGATCACTCCATACCAAACGCCCCCTAAGGCTAGTGAACAATGAATTAACCAAGGTGAGTGGACTGCGTGGCGGGTTTTGGTTGGGAAGTCACTTTTAATGACATTTTTTAGGAAAAGGACGGGATAGTAGGTGGACTCCGGTGTTTTGGGCTCGATCTACGTGCTATGGCGCGTTGATTGGGATTATGGGATAGTGAAGTGCGTGGATGGAGTTTGTGGTTGATATTAGACTGTGATGGTTGTGCAAATGCCATGGCTATAAGCCTAAAACTTGGACGAGAAAGAAAATAAAAAGTTAAATAGAAAACAAGAATCAAAAAATTAAATTTTTGAGCCTTATCTTCTTGCCGGTTTTAAATATTATGATGCAATCATTCACAAATGGATGATGTGCATAGGTCCCAAACTTTATTTTTGTTGGGCCAGTCTCCTTTCATTTGATGCATATCCAAGCAATACTATCATATTATATTATGAATTAGATTGATAATTTATTGCAAAGAGATGAAACTTAAAAAAAAAAAGGCTCCATGAGGTAATAGGAAGTACAATTAAAGATAGGGAAGGCTCCATGACATCAAGCTATTTCTTCAATTCCAAATAGGTTTGAACAATTCAACATATATGAAGATGTTTTTAGTTTTCTGTTTAAATTTATAAAGTTAAAATCTTTCAATGAAGAGGATTTGAAAAAGTATTGTCTTAATCTTAAAAACTTTTTCAATTATGGTAAATATTCTGATATTGATGGTCTTGATCCGTTTTCAAAGTTAAAAGTTTTTAAAAAAATTTTACAAACAGAAACTAGTATCCCTATTGATACTTTAAGTTTTATAAAAAAATAAATTCTTTTTCAAATGCATGCATTGCTTATAGAATATTGTTAACAATATCCGTAACAATTGCTTTTGTTGAAAGAAGTTTTTTAAAATTAAAGTTGATAAAATCTTATTTGCGATCAACTATGTCATAAGAAAGATTAAATGGATTAACTATATTATCGATTGAAAATAGTATTTTAATGAATCTTGAGTGCAAAAGTTTGATTAATAATTTTGCATCTCAAAAAGCTAGACAAATTATTTTTAATATTTTTTAAGTATTTTTTAATTATTACATTTTAAATTATTTTAAAAAAAAAACTTTTTGGTGAGCTCGTCTTAGGCCCCCAAATATATTGAGCTGCCCTGCATACCTTAGCACTCTATTCTACAAAATAAAGAAAATAAATCATGAGTCCAGGATACCTATAATTCTAATATTCACGCATATAAAGTGATGTAGTTTTTATATAATTCAATGTGTAAATGTGGATAGCTAAATTGAGATAAAATTGGGTTATCTAGATACTTTGACTATAATCAAAGAGATCTATAGTTTTTCTTTTTTTTGCTAGTATGACGAATAACACAGACCTTGTATGAATACAACCCTCTAAATCAGAAAGTAAAACATCCCTAAATCTATTGGATACATGAGTCTCCAAAATCCAAGGTAGCCCCCTTGAATAGTCCGCCACACAGGAGGCCATCCAATCCACTACACTGTTTGCCTCCCTATAAACATACCTCGCCACAAAGGTAGACCAACCACCCCCTAATGCCAAATGTCCTGAATTAGGAGGTTAGATCACTCAGTTCCTGCCTACCCCCAGATCCAGTTGATTACAGTCATTGAATCGCCCTCCAAATAATAGTGTCAGCCCTAAGGAAGCTCCACGCATGTCTGAGTCCAACCAAAGCAGCCCTCAGCTCCACCTCGGGAACAGAATAGGTGTATAACCAACACTCACCCACTGCAACAAGTCCGGAATCAGGGCCAATAATGAAGCTAGCGCCAATAAGTCGAAATTCACCTTGAGGACACTCAAGGGTGAGGGATCCCAAGTTATAAACATCAATCGAGACACTATACAAGCAGTAGTGTCCCAGGTGCCCCGAGCTGTTAAAGAAACTCTTGAGTGGTCGAGGAGAAAGAACTCAGTAGACTATGCCCGTGCTCTCTCTAGAATTGCCGAAGAGGTAGGCTGCTATCTTTAAAGATCCAAGCGTTCCTCATAACCAAGATGTGGAAAGTTACATAGGCCGCTAAAACAGCACCCGATCTAAACTGGGGTCTACTCCATGGGCTTTTAAGGTACAACATGAATGTGGCCTCCGGGGTTGATGAAGAGAGTACTTTTTGGGGAATATTAGTCAATGTCCATACCCACAATGCTCTTAAGCATTGGAAGAGAACATGATCCACAATTTTTTCCATCTCACAAGAAGGAAGGGCCGAAGGAACCCTTACCCCCATCGCCTGGGACCCTTTTGTTTAAAGGGAGGTTTGAACAAGTGCCTCTTAACAAAACCCATTATTCAATTCAAACTACAACGTCACTCTGCGTCCTTTAGGATTTTGTTAAATCATTTGTTTTTCCAAGGCACGACTAATATTTTAAAAAATTACAAATATTTTCCAAGGCACGACTAATATTTTAAAAAAATCATAATATTTTTGGATTGTTTTGCTTACAAACCCTCCTATGACATTTGCATAAATGCCCTTCTAAAATTGATATTTGAATGTACACCCTTATAAAATACTTGTTTTGCGTGGATACCATTTTTTTCTTGCATATATGTCCATACCATCTAACGCCATAAAATTAAAAATAATTTAAAAATCCTTAATGGATAGATATGCAAAAAAAAATATTTATAAGGATATATATGCAAATAATACTTTGTAAGGATATTCATGCAGTTTCACATATTTAGAAGGATTTACATGTAAAAAATTCTAATTTTATTTTTTTCTATTTCAGCCTATTTTAACACTCGGATTTTTCTAGGGTAGCCTTCTACTACATAGCCATAGAGATTGTTAATAAGTCTGAAGGATTTGAAGTCCTTCAATAATTTTGCTTGGGAATAATTGATGTTGTTATTCTATCCATAAGTATAGCAGTAGCAAGGAAGCTTGATCATTATAATCTAATGTGTGTCTTTAAAAGATTCTAATTCTTTTCTATATTCGAATATATGCTCTCATATATGCATTTATAATAATAAATATTATAAGCTATGTTTCAATGAAATAAGATATAGAGGTTGTCATAAATAAAAATAAATATGGTAGAATAATTCCATTATTAGTGAAAGAACTTTCATAACTCTTTTTGTTATGTAATTGTCGAATCAATCTTTTTTTAAAGCAATATTTTCATGAAAAATATTGAAAAACATGCACTAAACAAATTCGAGTGTTAAAACAGGCTGAAATAGAAAAAAAAATAAAATTAGAATTTTTCGCATGTAAACCCTCTTAAATATATGAAATTGAATGAATACTCTCGCAAAGTATTATTTACATATATACCCTTATATATGTTTTCTTTTCTATAACTACCCATAAAAGGATATTTTAGTCAATTTTAATTTTAAACCATTAATTTTTTAACCGCATTGGTGTGGGCACATATGTAAGAAAAAAAAATAAAGAGCATACATGCAAAACAAGTATTTTATAAAGGTATGTATGCAAATATCAATTTTAAAAAGGTATTCATGTAAATTTTAATATTTAGAAGGATATGTATGCCAAAAACTCTATTGTTTTATATTTAACTCGCTTTACTTGAACAACTTGCTTAACTAGAGGAAATTTTATGGTCCAATCTAAGCCCATGTTTAGCCTAGAATTTTTCAGACCACCTTTTTCGGACGGAGTTAAGCTTTGTGGCCCAAGGCCACTTGGTGTAAGATGGACCTTTGGGTTGGTTCACTTTGGGAAGCGGCATAAACTTAACGGATCAAAAGAAAAAAATCTTATCATGGGGCAAGAGAGAAAAGGCAGCACTTGATAAAACCAAGAATTTTGACTCAAAAAATTCCTTGTCGAAGTAGAACTTTTAAGACAGAACACCAAGTATCATCACTGAGCTAATGCTCGGGTGATAAGGCATGTCTCTCGTATTTGCGAAGATGACTTCCTTGAAGATGTTTTATCTAATGTTTTGAACGTTACTTAGATTTGATACGTCTAAAATGTTAGCTTGAGCACCACCTAACTGCTTTGGAAGAACACATTGAACCACAAACCTAATATAATGTAGCAAAACACGGGATATCTTAGAATCATCTATTTGATTAAAAGAACCCATTCAAATAAAATTAAACATGGATCCCAGTTAAAATTTCAAATTTAGACCCGGCCGAGGCAATATCTGTTAAATGGGGCAATAAACATAAAACTGGTCAGCCATGTATGAGGTTGGCCCCAGTGTGCAAATCCCAAGTGTCTGCCTGGCCTGGTATAAGCAAGCCTAAGAAGCCATCAGCCAATATGAAGTGCTGCTCTGCAAACCGAAAAGGGGAAAAAGGAAACTGTTGGCACTTTAAAATGGACAGAGGTTGTACCTTTTGCACAAAAGCAGTATTCATCTTCCTTAGCATGAATCCACTATTGAACGCTTCAAGATCCATGCAGATGGATAAATAAAAAAAAATTAAAATGCTTTGAGATCTATGCAAGGTAGGGTAGATATAATGGTCGATGTCGTGAAAAAAGATTACTAGATTGCATTCAGGTATAGAAAATGTCTACCATCTAATACAACCTACTAACTCCATATAAAATTTGCTTCAGCACAGTGAACACTACCCATAATTAGATCAAATTTTCGACGCCACTATTTTTCATTAACGCAATTTAGGGATAGAAATATTATATTCTGAGATTATTACAGTCCATGGAAAGTGAAAATAAATAAATAAATAAGATATTCTTGTAAAGTAGAAGCGTTCTCCAGACAGGTATTGTCAGGAAATAACCATACAGATACACCTTTATTCTCTCGACCATGATACAGAAAAGTTAAAAACAACAACAAAAAAAAAAGAAAGGATGAAAGTGAGAGCGCTCGACTACAACAACAAACACCGTAAGGCCCAAACCCATGAATCCAAACAACAAACTCAACAGTCCACCTTCTCTATCTTGGACTCCCAAACCCATGGATCCACACAAACAAAATCATCAATCCACCTCCTCTATTTTGGGCCCAGACCCTGTTTCAGTAGAGCCGCCACAGGTTCCATATCGGCCACCGTTCATCCCGGCCCCTGCCGTGGCTCTACCACCCTCCTGATACATCCTAGTTACAAGGACTTTCCCAAGGACGCCAACCAGCAGCTAGGTTTCACGGCACTTGGGGCTTTCCAAGGGCGTCAATACAGCAACCCAAGGGCGCTAATGCAGCAGCGGAGTTTCAGCCCAATTAGGACTCTTCAGTGCGGCAGCCAGCAAGCCAGTTTTATTTGGGTTGGAACCCTCCAATGGCACCAGCACAGCGGCCTAATTCTATTGCAGTTGGGACTCTACGAAGGCGCCAACGCAGCAGGCCAGATTCAGTACACAAAGGACTTCTTCGTCCCTTCTTATTTGAGAGTTTTAGTAGGGTAGGACTCCTTCCTCATTCTCACGTTAACATACCCTTTTTTCAATTCTCACGCCGTCATATTAGAGAGTTCTAGTGGAGATATGACTCTTTTCATTCTCTCCTCACTCAACCTAGCCAAGCTCATACCTCCACTAGCCAAGCTCTCCTCATACTCCCATACCTCCAACCATGTAATGGTCTCGTCCACCGCCTTCCTCTATCTTCTGCCTTGCCCCCTCGGACAACGTGGCCTTTATCTTGACATCCCTCACCGTATTCCTCATATTGTAGGCGTAGTTCTCCAAGGCATTCTTCGCCTCCACCTTCCTCTTAATCTCCTTATCCTCTGCTCTGTACCTCTCCGCGTCCTTCACCATCTTCTCTATCTCCTCCTTGCTCAGCCTCCCCTTATCATTGGTGATCATGATCTTGTTCTTCACTCCGGCAGTCTTATCCTCGGCCGACACGTTCAGGATGCCATTGGCGTCGATGTCGAAGCAGACATTGATCTGCGGCACACCCCTCGGCGCCGGAGGAATTCTGGTGAGCTCGAATTTGCCGAGCAAGTTGTTGTCTCAAAGAGTCCTCGCCCGCTCGCCCTCGTAGACCTGGATGAGGATGCCGAGATGGTTGTCCGAGTAGGTGGAGAAGATCTGCTCCTTCTTGGTGGGGATGGTGGTGCTCCTCGGGATGAGGACGGTCATCACCCCGCCGGCGGTCTCGATACCGAGGCTAAGCGGGGTGACGTCGAGGAGGAGCAGGTCCTGCACCTTCTCGTTGGCCTCCCTGTTTAGAATTGCGGCCTGGACCGCCGCTCCGGAGGCCCCGGCCTCGTCGGGATATTGATGCTCTTGCAGAGCTCTTTCTCGTTGAAGAAGTCCTGTAAGAGCTGTCGGACTACTGGAATTCTTGTGGATCCCCCAACCAGCACCACTTCGTGCACCTGGCCTTTCCGATCTTGGAGTCCCGAAGGTCCTTCTCCACGGCTCCATGCATCGCCGGAATAGGTCCATGTTCTACTCCTTGAATCGAACCCGGGTGATGGTCGCGTAGAAGTTGATTCCTTCGTAGACGGAGTTGATCTCGACGGTGGTCTGGCTGGTTGCGCTCCCGCTGCAGCCGGCCTTCTGTAGGCGATGGCGACGGTGATGGGCTCGTTGATCATGCGAATGACATCGAGGCCGGTTGTGAGAATCTATATGGGCGTATTTAGTTTCACATCGGTTATTTACTAGTAAAATTTTGAATACTTATATAAAATTAAAAAATCTAAATAATATTTTCTAGCTAGCTATTTTGGGTGAAATTCTGTATTGTTACAAATAGTATCAGAACAGACTGTGGATAAAAAAAAAAGCTTTTTGTTGATTGGTGTTCAGGAAGCCGCAGGGCAACAAATTGAGGTCGTCAGTTGCTGGCATGGCGTACGCATGGATAATGTCAGCTATGTTAGGTGCGCTGGCTATGCTTTTTCCGGATCCTTTATCTCTCTCTATGTTAATCAGTTATTGCTCTATTTTTTTTTTTTTCATTAGAATGCATTCTATTGCTGCCAAAAACCAAGTTGAACGCAATGAGATTAGAGAGGCACCGAGTTGGTAAGGCCAAACATGCTCTGAGCTAAAGAGATGGGCTGAAATGATTAGGTTGGTTGAGCTCAGACAAGAAAATTGACGAGTGCAATCCAACCGAAAAATAGAAATGAAATTTTGGAGGAAATAGTGGAGATTCGAGAGATTGTAGACTGAGAGAGAGAGCTTAGTAAAACATATCTAAAAGTCCCTCCGGGCACTATTATATAGGGCTCGTTTAGTTCGCAGGAAAAGAAGGGGGGAAAGTGTGGCCAACGGGAAAGTAATGAGATGCCTCTTGTTTGGTTAGAGTTTTCAAAGGAGAGAAATGGAAAAGTTGTATTTCCATGGGAATATGATTCCCACATTTTATGGGAAAGTCTTTCCCATAAAAAAACATGGGAAAGTTACTTTCCAATGAGGTGGAAATCACTTTATTTTTATTTTTTTCCAAAAAACCCCTTCAGCATTAAAGAAACATTAAAGATGCATTAAAAATCTAATTTTTATTAAGGGCATAATAGGAATTATACATAACTTTCCCAGGAAAGTAGATGACCAACCAAATATAAGCACTTTGAAGAAAAAATGCTTTCCGCGAACCAAACGAGCCCATTGAGCTAGGGTTAACGCCTATTTCCAAGGAAGATGGAAATTTGCCTTAACTGCTCGACGAAGACCCTCACGTTTTGCAAGTCGTGGATCTCAACCGTACGAACATGCAATAATCACTCAATTATGCAGAACGAGCTGAACCATCCCGCAACATGCCACATAAATAACGGGATCATAATCATATCTTTAACTGCCTTTAACATGCCTTCAATTGGAGATACGAGGCTCGCTGGTGCTAGTTGTTGGTCTGCTTAGGCCAACATGATGCTTCAAGCGGCAACTTGGTCAATGCTGAGGTCAGCAACGCAATCACTGTCGTGGTTGGTGGCTCAGTTGATGTCGAGGTTATAACCTCGGTCAGTTTTTAAGGTCAAACTAATAAATATATATCATATCACATCACATCCTTTCAGCAACATTGGGCATGTGCATTATTCTATGATTTTCATGAGAAAATAAATGCCTATGGTATCATGGAGAAGGCAACTCGACTGTAAC
The DNA here is from genome assembly GCA_025769935.1 of Phoenix roebelenii. Lineage (NCBI taxonomy): Eukaryota > Viridiplantae > Streptophyta > Magnoliopsida > Arecales > Arecaceae > Phoenix > Phoenix roebelenii. The sequence continues at coordinate 76,388 of JAOXJJ010000651.1, read as the reverse complement.
TTGGAAAAATCACTCAAACTAGGTACTCAACTGTCCAGCACCATTGGCCTTCATTATGCGGCATATATCATGATGCCATTAAGGGAGCGATGTGAAGACAACACTACCACTGATCAAGGTTTTAAGTTAGATTCTTGAATTACTGAAGCATTTTTATTGGTTATATCAAGTAGCTATTTTTGCAGTATAACATAGCTAACAAAGTTGAATAAATATATTCTTTGAAAGATCTATTATTCAACATATATCATTATAAAACAAGTGTTAATATTCTATGGCACAGTTTGCTGCTACTGCAAAAGTGAAATTTGAAGAAAAAGAGAAAAAAAAAAGAATTGCTGAGAATATAAGTAGCAATGATAATGCAATGCGATAGAAAAGAGAAGCACTCTATGAAGAGCCTAACAGTGATCACGTAACAAAAAAATAGCGACTTTCACTATCATTTCCTATTATGATGCTTAATGTTCAAACCTATCCTCTTTGATCATATTAGGCCCTGTTTGGAAGAGCTTTTGGAGAACTAAAAAGCACTTTCTTGCCCTCCAAAAGTACGTTTAGATGAACTAGAAGTGTTTGGTAAAAATTTTGGGAAGCTGTTTTAGCTTTTCTAGAAAGCTAAAAACAACTTTTTGGAAGAAGATTTATTTTGGAGCTTTCCGAAAAAACCCGGTCAAAAAACTTTTTTTTACCAAAATATTCATGATAAAATATAACAATTACACAAAATATCCCTTTATAATTCTAAAAATTTGCTAAAAAAATTGTTACAGAGATAAATAGTTATCAAGAGGGTTAAAAATTAATTTATACTAATAATTATAATATTTTAAACCTTTATGATTCTATTATACTATAAATATAATATTATATTACATTATATTATAATACATTAATATATTATGTTAAATAATTTAATATTAAACTATATTATGAAAAATTAATTTATGCTAATAATTATATTATTTTATACATTTATTATTGTATCATACTATAAACATAATATTATATTACATTATATCATAATACATTGATATGTTATATGAAATAATTTAATATTATATTAAATTATTATGCTATAGTATATAATATTATATTACTATATTATAATAATATTATATTATATTACAGTAATGTTTTACTACATAATATATTTATGTATTAATACATATTATATTTTATTATGCTCTGTTGTATAATACTATGCAATGTCTTTTATGGTCATTTTGTCATACCAAAAATACTTTCTCAGTTTGTTTACCAAATACATATTAAAGCGTCACAATACTTTAAAAATATAGTTACCAAATAGTTAACAACTTTTTATAAAAACTCTACTTTCAAAAATTCTACTTTTAAAAGCTCTACAGCCAATAGCTTCTCCAAATAGGGCCTTGGTCGATATCCACACGAGTAAGTCAAATCAAGACAGTCATTGTCCTCCAATATCTATCGATACGACAAAAGGGAAAAAATCGTTAAAAAATGATGATTTAAGTCATGATAAAGTTTGGAGGTCGGAAGCTATTATAAAAAGGGTTCCGCAGCCATACTTCTCCGGATTCCTAGCAAAAAAAAAAACGATACTTCTCTGGATAAGAAGTGGGCAGTTTGTAGCTATTTAGTGGTTGTTGAAATTGTGCAGTGCAATAATTGATAATAATTGATATTGACTTGGTCACATATATTTGCAAATAAGCGAACTCGACTCATTATTATTTAACCAAGAGGATTTTATCTTCTATCTACCAAAGGTGTGGCAATACAATTTTCTGTTCTGATATTTTAAATTGATGCCATATTACACTAAAGATAATGTGCATTTCAAACTTTTCTTTTTAAATAGAGAAAAAAATTGTTATATAGGTTTACCATTAAATCTTCACCATGGCGGTGCTGTGGGATGTATTTTTTTCATAATATTTATTTAAAAATCCTGATGCAGCATAGAGCACATATCATGATTTGTTGGCTATGCTATTCTTTGCAAGAGCCAGCAAATTCAAGTGCGAAACTATGATAAATAAATATTTGATTTTACTTCCATCTTATGAGCAAGAGTGTGAGTAAACAGGATTTAGATGTCTTTGTTGGATTTTTTTATTGAAGATAGTGTCGAATTTTAGTCAAATTTTTATATTTCTAATGTATTTTCTTATTCTCAATTCCTATTAGGAGCTAGTGTGTTTTTTAACCGAGGTTAATGCCAAATCAAGGTTGGGGTCATGTCCTATATATAGCATTTAATTCATTGTATGGGGAGCATTTTGACATGTTCACAATTTTTTTTGAGAAGAGTATTCTTCACCAAAAAAAAAAAATTTGATTCCAGTTTACTTCTATTTATATGTCAATATTTGAAGTATAATCTCGGTAATTAAATAGCTCTTCCCTCTTCTCACTGTATCAACCCCTATGAATATATTTTTTTTGCTGTCTTTTCCTTTTTCATTGGAGTTTCCTTTTCTTTTCTTTTCTTGGATAACATACCTTTATTTTTATTTAAGTAATGGATATCCCTTCTGAAGATCCCAATGAATTAGTCATGTTATAAAATTTAAAATAATTACCATTGCAAAGCTATGATCAAATTCTCTTCAATTTTCATGCATTGATATAGCAATGATTTCAAGCTGTGAGCTACGATTGAAACCTTAAACCTTGTTCAGAAATTGGAATGAAGCATGAGGTCTTGAAATTCTACCAGAGTTGTCACTATAAATAGATATTTAAGAATTTTAAAATTAAAAAATAGAGTAAATTATACCGATCCTCCTAAAAGTTTGGGCTAATTATAGATTGCACCTAACATTTGGGAAATATATATTCCAATACCTAACTTTTGTTATGTGTATGACCCAGACCCCCTATCCTTACCTTTCCATTAAATAAGTTAATGGAGTCATCACTCCCTAACCTATTTAAGTTTTAAAGTATCATCCGGTTTTGGACAATGTTAAAAAGACTAAAATATCCAAAATTAAGTAACTTAGCCATAGTTTTTTAAGACTAATCAGGTCTTTTAACCTTGCCCCAAATCAGCTAAGATATTTTAACACTCAGATAAATTAGAGAGTAATGATGTTGGTTAACTTAT
>JAOXJJ010000651.1:34343-69416 GCA_025769935.1 Phoenix roebelenii | reverse complement strand
GGCCCGTTTAGTAACAGGGCCGGGCCAGGCATGGCCCGTTTAATCTGGGGCCCGATGGGCCTGGGCCGGGCCGGGCCCGGCACGGCCCGATGCCCATCTCTACTCCCTATCATGCTTATATTTATGTTCCAACATCCGCCACCAGTTGAATGCCTCACCTTGCATCATATATGATGCAAACAAAATTTTTTCATCATCCTGGCATCTCAAAATAGCAAATGCTTTTTCCATCTCTATAAGCCAATTGTCTGCTTCCAACGGTTCTGTAGTCCCCTTAAAAACTGGAGGAGCCAGCCTCTTAAAGTCAGCTATACTGCTACGCTGTTCACACTGTTCCCCTCATCCTTGCTGTGGCTGTGTCTGGGGCAACTGCGCTTGCTGTTGGAGCAACTGCTGTTGCACCTGCTGTTGCATCTGCATAAGGCCTACTATGGTCTGCATAACCTGGCCTAGGCCCGGTTCCTGTTCCGTTTGAGGGCTCACAACCCTCTCCTACTAAAGGATATTACTAACTTGTTAGGGTGTGCTGCCACTTTGTGGGTTTGTTGTCTTATCAGTAGCTCCACGAGTAGTCTTTCTCGTCCGATGTGGAGGCATCCTGACCTATATCTATCAGATAGCAGCATGCCAATAATAAGCTTAGCAGTTAATTACAAGTATATAGGATGGTTGTTACAATCATCATAAACTAACGTCCCAATGTCCCTAGTGTCTACCTACCTACACTCATGTCATGTCAAATTTTCTTATCTTATAATTTATTCAATTATGCTCTGATACCACTTAAGTTGTCACGCCCCCGCCCGAGATCGCGAGCCGGGGGTCCATGCCAACCGCCGCACACCCATAGGAAACTTTTCCCACGAGCATGCAAGGCATCTTAACCAAATATCTCATATATATATATAACTAAAATAATTTAGCTAAATAAATGCAATCTTATTCCATTGACTGACACAATTATAAAGTCTCACAGTTCGTAAATATGCAGCGAAACAATAAACTACTAACATGCAAAAGTTTATTTCTTTAACTAACAAAATCTTGCAATGTCTCACACTTTAGCAATAGTCTAAGATAAAACATCAATTTAAATAAACCCTAATCTAAGATAACTTCTGCCATAGTTCTTCTAGTTGCTCTCCCATTTTGCAACCCCGATAGGTTAGTTCTTGGAATCTGTAAAACAATAAAAAATTGTATAATGAGCTAGACAGCCCAGTAAGTAATAAACACCTTAACTAGTCAATTCATATAATAACATAAAATATAAATACAAATTACGATGAATCAATATAATAACATAGTCAATTCCTTTTCAAACACAAATTTATTGAAATTCGTAGCTTTCAAATATCCATATACATAATCATAAATCTGATTCGAAACAAATCATATTTATCTCAACAGCCTTTAACTACAACCACACTTATACCCTGTGGCTAGGCCAAAAACAAAACCGCACTTATACACTGCGGAGTGGGCCAGAATACCGCACTTATATTCTGTGGAGTGGACCAGAATACCATACTTATACCCTGCGGTGGGGCCAGAATTGCCAATGCATAACCTCCAATTGGCAGGGTCCAAAACATAGTCACGCTAAGAGTTCCAAATCTGATGCATATCAAAATTCTTTTGTAACAAATAGATATATCATAATCCGATTTAAATATGCATATACGATGCAAGAACAATAAATATAATAATAGTCCAAAAAATATTATTCTAATTCATATATCTATTTTTCATTCAAATCATCATCTCGTAAAATTCATAAATCACATATAAATTTATTAACAATCTATTGGATACAGAAATAGTATTATATAAATGAAGAGTCTAGAAAAGACAGTTCATTACTTACATTGAACGCGATCCACAATATATATGAAACTTAAATTTTAGCATTCTCCCAGGGCCGACCCTGCAGAAGTATCTAGCACCCTGGGTTCTTTTCTCCCGACTTCTTTTCTTTCCCCCATTTTCTTTCTTCTTCTTCCCTCCTCAGTCGAGTCCAAGGGCGGGTGGCCAGCCCCGTTGGCGACAAGAGGTGGCGAGGTAGGCTCGGCCAACCTCGGCTGCCGACGGCGGTGAACGCGAGCCGACGGCGGTGAACACGAGCCGATGGCAAAGAAAAGGAGCACCCTATCCCGAATCCAAACTCCGGCGATTGGCCGGCTCAAACATATGAAGAATCACATCCAAGTGCCAAGAGATGAAGAGAAGAGGAGTATGAACTCTTACCTTAGTTCCGGTGAGGATCCGTCGGCTTTCTTTCTCTTCGACGACAATGGAAGGAGAGGACCATCCGGATCAAAGAAGACCGGCTTCAACGCCTCCCTCTCTCTCTCTCTCTCTCTCGAGCGGCTGCATGTCTTCGGATGGCCTCATAGGAGAAGGAGAAGAAGCCCTAAAACAGGGCTTCCTTCTTCTTCGGGATGGAAAAGGCTCAGTCCATGAAGAGGGGGAATGTAATGAATTAAGGCATGGTTAGATAGCCCGTGAAGATGTTCAACCAACGAAGAGGGGGAAAAAAGAGAAATATTAGTCTCACTTGTCCACTAACATAATGGAAAAGGCTCGAGACCCACCCGGAAGTCAAAACCCTACTTCAATAAAAGAATCAAAAAGCTCCCTTAACAAATGCACCTGAAAATCTCCAAGATTTTCCAGGTTATTATATGCGGAGGAGACTCTCCCATAATTATATACAATAGAGTCAGACTTCGTTTTGTAAACGAGACCAGCGAAGGAAGCAGCCGGAATTATTCTGCATAGAGAGGTAAATATGCACGACATGTTCTGCAGGTCAGCTCCATTTTGATGAAAGAAGACTTGGCCACAGTGATTGGATGGATCCAGAGAGCCCGATCGGGATGAGGTCGGATCACCTTCTGACTCGAAATATTTGGAAGATGGACAATGATGGAGTGGCCTTTCAGGCCAAATATATGTATAGAGAGGTGAACGAGGCTGTGGACTGAGTTGCTGCTTATGTGGCTAACCATATAGAAGGTATGCTATGGATGACTGAGGGAGAGTTACCTAGGACACTTCGAGATATTTTGTTTTTTAGTTTTATTGAGTGTGTTCGTATTCCCCGCTTAAGCGGAAAGGAAAACAGGAAATTAAAAAAAAGGCAGCCGGAATTGTTGCCCTTGCCCATGTTGCCATTAGGTTCTCTGGTCCAAGCTCGAAACAGCAGAGAAATGCACGTGTCCAACGCACTGTGCTTGGGTCCGTTCGGGGGGGCCGGTTTCCTTCGTAACCCAATCGGTTCGGTTCCCCATGCGGCCACCGTGGTACAAACAGTGTAGGGGATAAGGTCCGGCCAAGGCCTGCACCCCTCTCTCGCTCCCAACCCAACGTCTGCTTCCTGTTTCTCTCCATCTCCTGGAGTTCCACCTTCTATTTGGAATATCCCAAGAACGATCAAAGGACGAAGAAAGATCTAATTTTTCTTATGGGCTTCGACCGAATCCTCCCTCCCTTCCCACCTCCTCCTCCCCCTCGCGTCCCTCACTGAGAGTAGAAGCATCCGTTTTTTTCCTTTTTTCTCCGGTAGAAACCGAAGCTAAAGCAAGCCATGGCCGGAATCGCCGCTTTCCAATTCAAACCCTTTACTACTTTGTCTCGTGCGCCGACCGCCTCCAACCCTATCAAGCCCTTCTTCCATGCTGTCGTTCTTGTTGGATTGCCCAAGAAACGAGTTCGGGGTTGCGGGCCCACTTTTGTTACCAAGGTAGCGGTGGTGGCACGGTATGGCAGCGGTTTCCGTCCCGGCCCAAGCTCCGGTGATTCCAGGAGGTTCCGGCGTGATAACCGTGTCGCCGATCCTGACTACGATCCCGCCCTCGATCTTGACCGGGTCAAGTACGCGAACTCTATTTCGGCTACTGATTTTATTTTATTTTATTTTAGTTGAACTTCTTGAAATGATTCATCTCGGGCTTGATTCGATATCTGCATGTCTGTTAAAACTTTCTTTAAGTGGGGTAAAGTTGATATTTTTATTGCCAAGATTTCGTCTTTTGATGGAAATATTATTGTTTTGAGGTGTGGCTGTTGAGAGAAGACTAGGTGGTGAACCTTTTTTGTTTGTTTGTTTGTTTTCTTGAATTAATAGACAATGTAAAATAAGTTGCTAATGGAGATGCTTTGCTGTGATGTGAGTTCGGAAGAACTGGAATTATTAGTTATCCGAGGAGAGAGTATTGTTAAGCGCAGAAGATAGGGATGGATACTTCTTTTAATCGGTGTTCCTATTGTGGGTCAAATGCGTGTCTGCTCTGTTGATTAACTAATTGGTTCTTATAGAGATAACTGAAATAATTTAACTGATTGTTGCTTCTAGGTCTGCTTGCATTCTGAAGTTTTATTTGGGTAAGGCAGGGTCCGGTTCTTGATCATTAGGAGCTTGATTTCTTGTTAAAAAGAATACCGTTTCAAGATGGATAAGGTAGTTTATGTTTTTTCCCCATTTCCCTGTGAGGATATATTTTCTCAAGATTAAATTTCAGAAGTGGTGGAATCAATAAATTACCTTAGGAAAAAAATGAAATCTAAATGCTGAAGAGGGGAAGAAGGTTTTTTTTCCCCCCCTCTATTTGTGGGTCAAATATGTGCGCTCTCTTCTTATGCATGCTTTTGTAGCTGAATTTTAAGTATTTTGTTTTGTTTTTGTTTTTTTGTTTTTTTTGGAGATCTTTGAAGTAATTTAGTAGGGTAGTGATTCTAAATCTGTATGTTTATATATTTTTTAACTCTCTTTGAATCAGATGAAGTTGAGATTTTTATTGTTAAATGTTCTTTTTTTTTTCCTTCTTGAAGTCCTAGCATCTTGAGGTGTGCGTGTTGAGGGATGGATAGGGCAGCGAACATGGTTCTATCTTTCCCTGAAAGAATACATAATGTGAAGACTAAATGGTTGCGAAGCTTAATTTGTGACATGAGACCGTTTGGAAGAAACAGAAACCATGACTTATCTGAGGAGAAAAATAAAAGTTGGAACATAAAAAATAAGGAAGATGGATATTTTGGAGATGTTCAGGCTGAGAGGCCTTCACCAAGCTCCACTTAAAATACTAGAAACTTCTCTGTTCAACATATGATTGTGCAAACCTAAGATTAGGAAAGGTACACTGGCATATGCTCTAACCTTGGAGTCATGCCCAGGAGAGACAAACAGTTCTCTGTTTTCTAGAAGATTTTGTCTAACAATCATAACTTAATTGCAGCACCCGCTGCATCACCGAAGGAGTGGGGGACTTCTTTCTTGAATATAGCATCACCTTTGGTTAGGTCTCAGCAAAAAGCATACTTCCAACAACAATTAAAGCCTGAGTGGGAACAAATCAATGCCTCTCTTAATCCATCCTGCAGTATTACAAGGCACAATAAAAGATGAGAATCGGCATTTTTGTCAAGTAGTTGCTATATTACCAGAAGGTGCTAGAGCACACTAAGTGCTATGAAACCAACATTTCCCTTCATTGATCTATTGCCTGGTATGTTTGCTGGTATTTCTATGTTTATCAAGATGCCTTTATGCTAATTCTTGCTGTATAAACCATATATGCAAGAAGGACATTCTTAGAACCAACATTTAGTGGCAGCCTAAGTCTTAGTCTGCCCTGGACTTGGTCTGGTTGCTTGCCAATCCATGGGACCTTCTATCTCTAAGCTATAGATTATATTTGCTCCTAGAATCTTTAGTACTTATCTGAGCATGTTTGTACAAAACCTTTGTTCAGTTTAGAAATAATTCCTATCGAGTACTTAGCAAAGATGACCCTTTTTCTCTTGGTTTAACAAAGTAATTTGTTAAAACATGACGTACATTCTCAAAGTATTTTATCTGTATTATAGAACTCTTTTTATGGGAAACATCTCAGTATTATTTTGTTTTTTATTGCATCTTCTCTCTCTCTCTCTCTCTCTCTCTCTCTCTCACACACACACACACACACACAAATTTCATTCCATGTGAAACCTTACTTCTCATCTGTTCCATTCATGTATTTCGAATTTTTTGATTCTAGGTCATCTTCTGTAAGGCTATTGGATGAGCAACAGAATATGGTTAGTCTTCCATTCTGGTATTTCTTTCGGTTTTGTCATATCTTCTACACTTTCCAAGGGTCACTTTGCTTTTCATATTTCTGCAGATTGGTGTCATGTCTAAAAGTGAAGCCATGCAAATGGCAGATGATGCTGATCTAGTTTTGGTATGTGTTATTTAGTAAGGAAAACTATATTTTCATACATTTCGGTGCAACTAAACTCACCTAGTTGATGTTATAATATCTTATCGAACAAATTGTCAACTAGGAACTTGATTGTCACATTAATGAACTTACAGGAATACATCTGTAAAAATACAGTAAATGCTTCAAATTTTACCAGCTCCATTCTTACAAAGATGTGATAAATGCTGACTTCTCACTGTACTCCAAGATTTCCTGACATTTGGCTTGTGATTTATCTTGTCCTTGTTGCATGAAGTTTATGCTGTAAGTTTTGGGCATGTTAGAGGGATTTGATTTGGCTGACTGAGAACTTAAAGATATTGAAACTAATTAGTATTTAATATTTGAAACTAATTAGTATCTGGTATGACATTTTGTTGGCTTAAAACCTCCATTACTCCAGCCAAGGCCAGATACCATTGTTCATTCCAGAATGACCAAGGTAATTTTGTCCTGCATAACAATTTTACCACATAAGAAACTAGAATATAATAAAAATTAGATAACTAAATTATTTGACAGCGCATCTATAACAATCTGGGAGATGAAATGCTTAGAATTCATAGTTAGTTAAAATTCCCATGGGCTAATTTTTCTTCTTAGTTTTTGTGATACACATGCCACTGTTGTGAGATATAGGGAAAAACATCTGCTGGTCTCTAGTTTAATTGTTTAATGAAATAGTAGGTTAGGCTTAGATGACCCTTTTGCAGTACTGACGCCCAAGTTCCATGAAATTTATTTCCTAGTACCCCACACAAGTCCTTCTTTCGACAAAATTTGATTTTGGAATTCCAGCATCATTTTGTATTGATAGGGAATAACATGGGAGACTCAGAAAAAATTGCACTAAAACTCAAGGATGGTTGCTATTGAAAAGGTCAAGGATCAACCCTACCATTTTAATAAAACTAGAGACCTGCAGATACTTTTACCTTAAATATGCTATTGAAAAGGTCAAGGTTTGGCGTCTCGATACTGGACCCTATATTGTTACCATCCTATTACAGTATCGGTACATGGTTCGGTGCTTCATGGTTCAGCGTACCGAGTGTTGGTACCTATATGGTGCCATGTACGGTGCAGTGCCACGTTCCAAGTGTCAGTACGATACAGTGCCATGTACTAGTACTATATGGTGCCACATACCGGTTTAGTAGCGATATGGTATATTATGCCTCGTACGGTACGGTGCGCCTCTGGTACGTCCGGTATATTACAGTACCGACTGATACGGCAAACCTTGGGTGATACTAAGTTGTATGATGGTGAAATATTATCAAAATTAGGTTGGTCCCGATATTGGTTAGTGGTTCTTTACTATAAGAAACAACAACTGCAATTTGAAGATTGTACATGCAGATACAATATGCAAATGAAACTCCCGAAATCTTCTCTTCCCTTGCCTCTCAACTTCAGGGTGGTCATATACCAATAGCTTGCTTGGTAGGAAGGAGGAACTCTGGTGATCAGGGGATTTGATGAAAGGGAGAGAATAGTAGTGTTTAAGCAGCATTTAGTGGTGAAAGAAGTGGATATGTGCGACAATGATGATTGCTTATATCACGAAACAATTTTTTGAAGTTTTTTGACATTTCAAAGTGCACTAATCCAACTGAAACACACCATCAAAAGAACTAGGGGTATGTTTCAGGTTTTTCCATTTTCATATTAGCTCATGCCTGTGATGACCATTATCCTTCTCTAGAATGTTTGGAAGTAGGCTTATATATTTAAAGATGTCATACTACAAAAGATCTTAAACATAACATCTAGTGTGAATAGATTTTTTTCTTCATATTTTTAGTTTATTAATAATCAAATAGAATAAATCCTTCATTTTCAAACTGAAAAAATACAGAATGCAAGAATTGCAGAAAGTGGAATTCCCTACCTGATATGTGACTCCTTATGCAGGCAATATTGTCAGTAGATGCAGATCCTCCTGTCCTCAGACTCTTTGAGAGCGCGGATTACAAGTATGTGCTTCAGGATAATAAATAATTCCTTTCAGTTGCTATGCAGCTGCCTCAAGTAATTCATTGGTTTTTACATCTTACATGCATGTTTATTGACCACGTACAAGCTTAAATCTAGTAAATAATTTTACATAATAGTCCACAGCTTTACTTTAACTGCATTTGTTTCTGAATATCCTTGAGTGTATATTGGGATAATGGTATCATAAGTCGTAGTGTCTAAAGAAGCTTATTCTGGTTTAAGAATATTGGCATGTGCTGTTGTAGCTCTTCAGTATCATTTAACATGGTGTCTGAAAAATCTTGCTTACAGAAAACATAAGTATGAACAGCAAAAGAAGAAAAAGGTGCAACAGAAAAGATCTGCTGGTGAATTTCTCATCCCTTGAGTTTTTTTTGTTTCTTTCCTTTTGCACTATCTTTGTCTTCAGTAATCATCAATCTCATGACAATGTGCTGCAATCTTACACATGCTTTATTATTTTCAGCAAGCCGTGTGGATATCAAAGAACTCAAAATGGGGTATGTATCAAACTTTCAAGCTGTATGTAAAACATATTTACAGTTTCATTATGCCTCCTATTGTCATAATTTGTTTTTCTGTCCATTATTTTACTGATGCTATAACACTAATAAAACAATCTATCTAAATTGAACAATTTAAATTTGACCAAGCTATTTCTTTTAATGATGAGTTTTGCCAATTATCATATTCTGTGGTCTTCCATATTGCAGTGTTTTATATTACAGATTGTAGATAATGAATTGAACATAAAGTATAAATCTGAAGAGGATCTGATAGTTAGGTCCAGTCGAAGTTGATGGACAATCAGTTATTTGGAGAAAGATTAACTGGGATCTGCATATTTACATTTACCATCTGCATGTGAAACTTCATGTTAAATTTTTAGGAAGATGCGGAACTACATAATAGTCTCTCAGCTAGGATCTACCTAGCAACAATCTCTGCCAGATGGTTATCTTTCTGCTCACTGAAGCTAGATGGGACGCAATTTCTATTTTAGGATTTTTATATGAGATTATGTGAGGATAAATTCTATATCTCATCAGGAAGTAGGTCAAAATAATAGATCTTTCATTTTAGAAGTTCGAAGGATTGTGGGCATAATTTTTAGGGATTTTTTGCATATATACCCCTGCAAATATGTCTAATTATTTATTTATCTTTTAAAACTCACTATTTGCATATATACCCCTAAAATCTTCCTGTTTTTTCAAGGATATCCCTCCTATTAGATTTTTTACCAACATTGTTAATAAATAAATGCTTTGAGTATAAAATAACTTTATTGCCCTTTTGCTTTAATTTTCCTGAAAGATTATGCAAAAATATAACTATTTACAATATAAATTAAATGTTAATTTTTTTCAAGGATATCAATGAGCAACAATAATAGTATCTTTTTACACTTAAAATGTTATTATTTATACACTGTCAGTCAGAAATCTCACTGAAGGGGTATCCTTCGAAAAACAAGATGATTTGAAGGCTATATATGCAAATAGTGATTTGCAAAGGCTAAATATGCAATAAGCCATATTTATAGGGCTATATATACAAAAAGCTCGGACTGTGATGTTCTGTTTTGTTTCTCATGATCTTCAATTTGAGCTGATATGCTGATGTAGATCACAATGATAGGCTGGTTCATTAGGGTTCTCTTGGAGTGTTTTAGAAATTCCTATACTTCAATATGATTTAGGAATCAATTATCCATCTAGGCGAGTCAGCTGCCACTTGAAGGTATGTCTAATTACCCACACTTTCATATTTGGTGCACAAGTATTTGTTTCCAAGTTGAGTGAACTCTTGCAATGTCCACAGCATAGGTTTTAACTGATATGATCATTGTGATTTTCAAATATTATCTGGAAGTGTGATGATGAGATAATCATTATCTATCATGTCTTGTTGAGTCCTACTAGGTGCCTAGGTTTTGGATGATTTTAGAAATTACATTGCAAATGATCATTATCTGAAAGGATCTTAATTAGAGTTTAGAAGTATTGTTTTATGGCATCTTCCTCTCCAAATTTATCCACAGCACAGCAGTTGTTTGGGTTCAGGTTGGTTTCGGCCTATCCATAAGCAAAACCAAAGTATATATGTTAGACCCAGATCCAAAATTAAAACCAAATTTAATTTTCTGTACCCATACACAATAGCGGATCAAAAAAAATACTAGGATATTGAGTAGTAGCTGGTGTTCAATAAGCTATTTTCTGTAAATTTTTGAACTACTTTCTCAGGTATCTTAATGCAAAAATATTACCTCATAACTTGAGCATCATTAACATTGTGCCAAAGAACTTTATGGCTAGAGGTGAAGATGCCTTTAATTTATGTCTCAGTTTTTTTCTTTTTCATTTGAGAGAGGAAATATTTAAGGGGAAATTACTTTCCCTGCTTAATTGATATGACAGGGGTTGAGAAAGTTCTTGCTACTGTACCCACCTAATGGTTTTTAGTATGGGGGAAGCCCTCCATACAAGTATAGATCATGCGCCGTATCCCTTAAGTAGTTTATGTTAACAACAGATTTATCTTAATCAAGGGTGGAGCAAGGAGTGTGTATTCCCCCCTGGCCCATTAAAAATGCCTATACACCTTTCCCCCTCCATTAATTGTACAAAAAATGGTCCTTCTGTCTCGCCTTCTTTTTCGAGCTTCTATTTTTAGTAAATTGAAGCTGAGACCCAATTGAGACTAGTCCCACCAAAGATTCAATCTCTCCAATAAGAGAAAAAAAAATTGCCCTGTTATGTAAAGGAACTACTCTTTAGGGCACCATTGATCTCTCTTTTTTATTATTCTTAGGTGAGTGGAGTCTAGACCATTGAATTTTGAGATCTAAGTCCTGGCATGACCTTGTGGAGTTAACTTTAGACCTCAATCATTGTTTGGAGTCAAGTGGATCCAAAGCCTAGTTCTGCCCATCCTTAAATAAAAGAAGATTTGAAACAGGACGCTTTCTTGTATTTGGTCTGGTTTCTCTCAAATTGAAATCAATCACTCCATGAGTATCATCCTCACAAGCTGCTGAATCTGCTGTCATCATTTGAAGCTTTCTTAAATTTGATATTTCTCTATTTCTTTTTCATTTTTTTTAATTGTCATAAAAGCTTTTATCTTTTTTTTTCGGGAAAAAGGGTCGAAAGGGATGCCATTACCTTGCAGTACGGGATATGGTTGGTGCTGCTGTCAACTATATTGCGCATCTCATCTAATTCCTAAAATAGGCAATCATTTCATGCTAGAATAGTGTAGCCTTGAGGCTGATTTTTCCTCTTTACTTGAGGGGGAGGTTCTATAATTTCGCATGTTAAAATTTCAATCTTAGAAACTTAAGTAGTCCTTCAGCAGATTGTGTCCTTCAGATCTTGTCCTTAATTAAAGAAACTTGTTTCCTTAAAAGTATGATTAATTTTTCCAAAAGAGAAGTTTATAGTTGATAAGGAAATTCTTTCATTTAAAAATTTTGGATCGGTTTTACTATTTGTCAGAGTATAGGTACATATTAGCTCCGTCAAACTTTGCATGAAATTTGCAAATGATAAAAGGTTAGTTCAGCAATCATTGGTTAAATAAAAATACTGCTGCCTACATTTATATCCTGGCTCTGACACTGACGTTAATGTTAATCCAATAATCATCATAAGATTCTTTTTTGGAAAAAAAATCTAACCCACATGGATAGCATGGATCTTTCCAATTTTTGTAATCATCAAGCATCAGAATGCCAAGCATATATGAGATCTGATGGAGAGAGGCGGAAGAAATAAGGATTAAAATACAGAGAACTTGTGATAGGGAGCTTGAGGTTGGCAGAGAAAAGCGCAGGGTGATAGCAAATTTTTAATTGTTGTCACTTGCAAGCTTAAGGAACAATCTATGATTTCTAGGTTAGGGTGGTTATTGAAAGCATTGCACTTGCTGCATGTGAGCTTATGTTGCCTTGAGTGAAATTGTTGACTTTTCTTCATGGCCTGTCTTATTCTATTCAACTATCAGTTATCTGTAGTGCAAATCATGAAAACCAAATATGTTAATTGTGACCTTCACTTTTATTCAGCGAAAGTGATGGGCAAGGAGATTTCTACACCTTATGACTTTGTTTACCAAAGCTCTGTTATGACGAATATATACATATGCATGGATGCATGCATGCAAGCATGCATCTCGTAGGGCATTGGTTGCCAATTAGCGGACCCTTAAAAGTCATGATTCTGTCTAATTAGGCTCTTAACTATGATCAATTAAGATATAGCATGTAATACTGATTGGCCATTAATGGAGTCGCCATCCTTTTTGTCACCTTAATTAGTGGCTGGGCCTGTTGGGGGCAGTAGAGACTGAAAATGACCCCTTTTCTCCCATTTCTTTGTGTATATGTTCATATATGAGTTTCTTAATACTGGTATATTTAGTGCCATGCATTTTTGTGCTTACATATTTGTGCTTATAACATACGTTGTGGCTAGATATATGTATTTATGTTTCATTACAGGTATAACATTGATTCTCATGATTATTCTGTGAGGCTGAAGGCTGCTCAAAAGTTTCTTAAAGATGGAGACAAGGTTGATGAAACTTTTTTTAGCATAAAATTTTTTTATCCCACCTCTTGTATGATTATTGCCAGGTTAACATATCAGATTTTCTTCAGGTAAAAGTCATTGTGAACTTGAAAGGCCGGCAAAATGAATTCAGGAACATTGCTATTGAACTTATTAAGCGTTTTCAGAGTGATCTTGGAGAGGTAATGATTATGTGGAGATTTACTCAATTACTCGATAAATGTGCTACATGTTCGTTCCCATCTCTTTCATGTCTCTTTAAGTTGTTTTTTTACTGTTATCACTTTTATTTTTGTAAGCTAAACTGCATTATTTTAAGCCCTATATAAATAAAATAAAGTTTTACTCAAAAATTATATAGCAAGGAAAGCAGATGCCCTCATCTCACAAGTGACACCATTATTTTCAGCGAGACTAGATTATCAATTATGAGCTTTAACATGATCCAGACAAAGCGGTGAGCTAGGTTTGTATGGGAAACCTGGCCCAATATAGTGGTTGCTCTATGAGGACCCAAAAGTTGATGAATTATCTGTTGTCTTTACAAAGATCATTGTGGTTAATTCTTCTCACCCATTATTTATTATTATTGGCTTTTGAAAGGACTGAGTCCTTCAAAACTCTAGAGAGGCGACCCATTTATAAAATCATGGATCTTGTATGCTAAAGTCGCCATATCTCTTTGACCACATTAACATGGAAATTCCTAGGAATTTCATGAGAAAGCAACATATTTTAAAAAACACATGCTCCAGAAGAATAAAAAAAGCCTGATTAAAAAGTTGAATCCAGTATCCCTTGTATATGCTTTTCTGACAAGTAGGCTTCAGTCTGACAGTAAAGTGATAGCCAACCAGTCCATAATTACGCAACCCCCCTCCATGTACCATTTATAGAATGAGCTTATGTTTTAGTATTTCTTTGGTTAGTAATTCAGTATTGGATGTGTCTGCTACTGGTAAAGGTTATCTTTTCTTCTTTTCTTCCCTTCTTATTTGCCAGCCCACTTGATTCCACAGCCTTTTTTTCCTTCATATTTTCACTGAACAAGATCAAAAGTGTATGTGTCATCCTCTGATTTGATCACCATTTGGCATTTCTAGATGGCAACTGAAGAGAGCAAAAGTTTCAGCGAGAGGAACATTTTCATGGTACTCATGCCCAATAAAGCGGTTCTACAGAAAGCTCAGGAGCAGCCAAAGAAGAAGGAAACACCAGTTACAGAAGTTTCAGCAAGTGCCTAATTGAGTCAAGGTCGTGGTTTTGCAACCACATCAACAGGTAATTTTCATCTTTAATTCTTTAGTCGAGATTATATTGTATTACTTAATTTTCTCTATCATGAGGGAGAGTCTTGGTGCAATGGTAAGGTTGCTCTATTGTGACCCTGATGTTATAGGCTCAAAACATGAAAACAGTTTCGCAATGGTAAGGTTGCTCTTTTGTGACCTTGATGTCATGGGTTTGAAACACAAAAATAACTTCTCTGTACACGAGAATAAGGCTGCATATACCTGACCCTTCTGAGCCTCACAGCTGTAGGAACCACATGCAGTGGGCCGTCCTTTATATTTTCTCTATTATGGTCTTGTCCTGGTTACTGCTTTAGCTTGGTCTTATCAGCATATTATTGTATCAAAAAATTGTTATTTTTTCTTGCATAATAGTTGTGATGTTTTTTTTTTACTGCAGATATTTTTCTTGCCTAGATTTGATTGGTAGGCGGAGAGATGATTGCAACATATTACGTTTGTAAATATTTGAGGCAAGAAATTGTAGTAAGGTTTATGTGCAAGGAGGCAGTGCTAATTTATTCTATTATCACCCAAAAGCCAAATCATTGTTGTTATGCAATGCACAAATAAACTTCTGGCAATGGTATTGAGAAATCTCATGCGTTTTTCTGAGATTGACGGATGATCTTCTGTAAGGTGGTCCAAGAGGACTTCAAGCTTCTGGCTATGGACAGGGACTGCATTCTTGCGGCAGTTAATGTAATGTCTCGATCAGCCCGCACTGTTGAATTACTCTACTCTCGTCTCATGTTTCCTTTGATAGGGAATTCGGCCAATCTTTGTAATGTTGAATGCTGAGGCTCAGATTCTTAATAGCAAAGTCTACTTTAAATGAAAGACTGTTCATTAGAAGGATACCTGTAATTTTTTCTTGGTAATCTTCTTTACGCAACCTGTGAAAGAAGAATGCTATCAGGATTATTAGATCTATGTATTGATTTGGGCATGATGCATCATCAGCCAGGTTTATTTCCATAGTCTTGCGTATCCGACATGCAATGTGCAGCAGCAAATCGTGGTGAAAGGGGTGTGTTAGGACTGCTTATAATGAAATTTCTGTGCATATAGTGATGATGGCTGAAAGCCTGAAACCCATTGTTCTGAATGCGGTACTTCGGCCTCACCAAGCCCTTTCTGCTTAATAGTGCATTAAGTTGTATCACGGGGTTCGGATACCCAGCTACCATTATAACTTAAAGGAGTAAGTGGCTTGATCATTGTCCTTGAACTTTGTTGTTCTTTGTTTCCAGCTTATATTCCTTGACGAATTTTTGTTGAAATGGAAGCATAAGCTTCTAGAGTAGGATTTGAACAAATATTCCAGTAGAGTAAGAGATTTGAAAATATTACAAAAGAAAAATTTCACAGAAGATTTATACGGTACTCGCCGAAAAGTTGGAATTTGGAAGCTCTCAGCCTCTCAGCCACGCCAGTCTGTGCGGTAGGTTGTACGAGTCTCCCAAGCCAAGTGATAGCTATTTGTCACCAACCGTAGAACTTGTGAAGGTTTATGTTAAAATGGAAGCATACGTGTCTAGGGCAAGCTTTAAGCATAAGTTCCAAGAAAGAAATTTAATGTGGATTGGAATTTTCAGCCACATCTATTTGCAGACTAGGTCTGTTTGTTTAAGGGTTGGGGCGCACGGAAGAAAGATTCACCTTCTTTTTCACGAATCCATTATTAGATCATCCACCGATAGCTTTGAGATGTATACAGATAGGTGAATAATGGAGTTGGACTGCATTGAGATCTGTGTGACAGACGATACGCTGGTAGGTTTGAGAGCTGTGCAGATGGGTGGATGATAAAGTTTGGAGCACTTTGAGATCTGTGCAATGGGTGATCTATTGGTGCATTCATGTGAAAGACACAACCTCGATCCACTAGTGATGCTCTAATTTGGCAGCTCCTTGTCATTAATCAAATGGATGTGGAAACAAAAAAGCAAGGTAGGTGTTGGGTCACTATGTGATTATCCAGAGAGGACAAGGATTGAGCCCAGCCTCCTTTCAACAAGATTTTCAGCAGTAGGATGTTGTTAGTATATGCTTCACATGTTGATGGAGAAGTATCCAAGCAACCACACCCTTTTCCATGTCTTCAGGCGCAAGTTCTCCCAACCCCAACCCCCTCTCTCCCTCTCTCTCTAGCAAGCAGCACGGGACCCACCTGATGGCTGGTGGTCGCAATTGCTGGGCTAATTAGCCGGTGCGCTATCTCATTTTCCTCATGGATTTTAGCTTTCCGGCTCCTTTTCAATGGGCTGATCTTGCCGTTTTTAACTGATTGTCTTAAGACCCACCCTAGTTTTGAGCAACCGTGTTATAATTCTTTAGTGTATCAGTACTATTTTCTGGGGGGAAAAATCAATTTATGAGTTTTTGAACACGATAGTAAAATCATATAACAATCATCATGAGTGCTATCCCATATCATTTATTATTGTTTAAAATTATTTATCTACTATCTGATACTTCTTTTGATCCATTAGACATCCTCCTTGAGGGAAGGAAGCTACTTGATCTTGAATGCCTGGTGATGGCAGGAGAGTCTTTTAGCTAGAATTGGACGCTGATATTTCAGCACAGCTTTATTACTCTCTTAGGATGTACTTATCATGTAAGCATGTAAGAACTAGAATATAAGACTCCAAAATGGTGTTAAAAAAAAAAGGGGGCTAAATATTGCTGCTTTGATGATTTCTAAATGACATAAATAAACTACACCGGCAGTTGTTATATTGCTATATGTATCTTTAGACAATCTTGCCACAGTGGTAAGGTTGGTAATGACGAGAACCTCATGCACCGAATCGTTTTCTTTTTCACCTTTGGACAGCATTAACCAATCACCTCTTAGGATGGGAGCAACACTAAATTTATTTTTGACATATTTATCGCATTATTTGAGAAATAAAAATTTTTGCACTGCCAATTGCATAAAAGAATAGCAGATAATAAAAAAAATATTGAAAAATATCTAATATAAAAGACTTGTTTGATATTCTTCAATTCCTGCATTAGTATGACCCATAATCTACTTTTGAGATGGTTCTCTTATTAAAAAATAAAGTCATTAACAAAGTCATACAACACTGGATAACTTATCTATCAAGCACTTCTACGAGCCTAAATAGGATAAAATATTTGACCTATTTTAACGAATCTGTTTCCTTAAAAAGCTACGGATCTTTGCTCTAGAGTTATTGCTAAAACATGGCCCAAAGTCAAAAAAACAACCTTTCACCTTAATTTTAAAAAAAAGAAAAAAAAAGACCCAATGATTGATGCTACAAAATATCAAACGTAATAATATGGTTGGAGATGGCAATGCTCAACGCGTCTAACTCATTTAACTTGATTTAATTTATTGTAGATCCAATCGATTACCTATTTAATAAAATTGTATTGGATTTGGATTGATAGATATTTTAACCTAATTTATATTCAATCCAAACCGTATTCGATCTGACCTGACCCCACTCCTAAACATGGTCTCAAAAGGGTCAAGCCTGGTCGGTTTCTTCCAATGGGGCATAAATTACCGAACTGGCGAGGTGGTCGTCAAGAAAAGAGCGCGCGGGGGGAGATGGAGATGCGGATTGGAAAAGGCTTGGTTGAGCGGGAAGGGACACGTCACATAGCTTCACTTAGCGGCAATGGAGACTCTGCAACTAACCAACCTTCGGGAACCAACGCATTAGGTGAGGGAATGAGACCTAAACTGAAGCCTCCTCGCCACCCCACCTTAAAAGACGAAGACTCCCAAGGACCGATCCGAAACCTCCTGCTCCCAATCCGTATGTGCTCGTCATCCAATCCCTGAACCCCGCGCGAGACTCAATGGAAGCAAGTGCGGGATTGGTCGCCGGGTCTCACAACCGGAACGAGCTTGTGCTCATCCGCGGCCATGAGGAGGTATTATGATTGTTTTTTGGATCATAAATACAATTCCAATGAGCAGATATAAACATGATCAGATTAGCTGTTCTTCTCGGAATGTCGTTTTTGGTGGTTTTAATGGTCTGCTTGGTTCTCAATTTGTAGCCGAAGCCGCTGAGGGCGTTGAACGGTCAGGTGTGTGAGATATGCGGCGATGAGATTGGGCTTACGGTGGATGGAGACCTCTTTGTGGCTTGCAACGAGTGCGGCTTCCCGGTGTGCCGGCCATGCTATGAGTATGAGAGGAGGGAAGGAACCCAGCTCTGCCCCCAGTGCAAGACCCGCTACAAACGCCTCAAGGGTCTGTTGCTTCTTCTCATCGCTTGGCATTTAACTCGATAGTACAGTAGCTCATAGTTTTGACAGATTATTCGCATTTCATAGCGCGATCCCAATAGAACATAATCATGAAAGAAGGAATTAATCTCTTGATTTTATTATAATGGCATCAGCCATGGAATCATGGTTTCCTGAAAAATAGAATCAAGAAGGTGATTAGAAGACGAATCTCACTAGATTAGGTTAGAAGTAAGTCACAACGATGTGTTCTTAATGAGTGAGCTTTTTGAAACTTTGAGTGGTTTTTCATCTGTTGTGGATGAACATGTCATGTTTCTAACAGAACTGCTTTTAGAAAACTTGATTACAAAATGTACTAAAATTCAATTCAGTGTTTGGAAACTGTTTATAAGGATATATATAGTTTTGACAAACAAATAAATAAATATAATTATATACCTAATTTTGAATTCAATTAAACTTTTATTCTGCATTAATAGATAGTATAACTAAACTGAGCAATTTAGATATTCTGATGATTACATTTTGTTTCATACAACATCTTGCTGTAGCACCTGGAAAAGATTTGTATGGGCAATTCTGAAAATTAAAAGAAGATGGAAGGCAAGCAATGTTATATTCGTAGGCATATAATGAGCTAATAAATATTGATTCTCGAAAAATTTAAAAAAAAAAATAAGTTTCACAAATCAGTATGGCCATTCTTACCAAGGGAGATGCATCAGAATTACACTCGGTTCATCCCTTCTATTCAATAAAGGAGGGTGACAACAAGATCTTAAAATGTGTAGGGAGCCCAAGAGTGGAGGGAGATGACGATGAGGAAGATGTCGATGATATAGAACATGAATTCAACATTGATGATGAACAGAACAAAAGGCAACAGCAGCTACAGCAGAACAAACACATCACAGAGGCAATGCTTTATGGGAAGATGAGCTATGGCAGGGGCCCCGAGGACAATCAAAGCAATCCTCCTCAGTTCCCACCCATCATAACCAGAGCTCACTCTCGACCAGTAATCTAAACTTCTTCCTCCTTATTTCTTTTCATTTCTTTTTTTCTGTGAATACATATGATTGAGTGTTCTGATAAACTTCCGCTGCATATTGTTTCAGGTAAGCGGCGAGTTCCCAATATATAATAGTCATAACTCTGGAGAAGTCTCATCATCTCTCCACAAGCGTGTTCATCCTTATCCAGTGTCTGAGCCTGGTGGGTGTTGTATTTCTTGTAGCATAATCAACTGCTGCAAAAATAGGATAACTTAACCTTTATGTGGTTGACCAGGGAGTGCAAGATGGGATGAGAAGACAGATGGAGGGTGGAAAGATAGAGTGGATGAATACAAATCAAAGCAAGGCCTTCTTGGAGGTGACCCAGATGACGACCCTGACATGTCCATGTAAATCTCCAAAAAATTGTTCCATTTTATGTTTCTCAAATTAAAAAAAAAAGAAGGAACGAAACAGCAGCATGATAAAATCTATAATGCAGGATGGATGAAGCAAGGCAACCACTATCACGAAAAGTATCGATAGCTTCAAGCAAGATCAACCCATATCGCATGGTGATCGTGATCCGTCTTGTGGTACTAGGCTTCTTCCTGCGCTACCGACTTCTCAACCCAGTCCATGATGCAATTGCACTGTGGCTCACATCAGTTATATGTGAGATATGGTTTGCCTTCTCATGGATTCTTGATCAGTTTCCTAAATGGTTCCCAATTGATCGAGAAACTTATCTCGATCGCCTCTCTCTCAGGTGACTACATTATTTCCCACTCTTACTTGAACACATTGTTATTTGAAACTTGACAGATCTGGATTTGCTGCAGATATGAGAAGGAAGGTGAACCTTCATTGCTTTCTCCTGTGGACATCTTTGTTAGTACAGTGGACCCACTGAAGGAGCCTCCTCTTGTCACTGCCAACACGGTGCTATCAATCTTGGCTGTGGATTACCCAGTGGACAAGGTGTCATGCTATGTCTCAGATGATGGTGCATCGATGCTCACATTTGAATCCCTCTCAGAGACTGCTGAGTTTGCTAGGAAATGGGTACCTTTCTGCAAGAAATTCAACATCGAGCCTCGGGCTCCCGAAATGTACTTCTCTCAGAAGGTTGATTACCTCAAGGATAAAGTCCAGCCAACTTTTGTTAAGGAACGGCGTGCAATGAAGGTTGATTAAATCCATATGCTGCAAATTTCAGGATTGCATACTATATCATGCATATTTAGGATTATGATCGGTAGTCCCTTAATTTAAGGAGACCATGTTTTTTATAGTACTGCTTACTTACAAGTCATTACAGTCATTTTCTTGAATTTGTAGAGTGATAGATTCAGGATAAATAGATGATACTAAGCATATCATGTTTATTTTGAGCTAGGTCAATAACTCTGATTTTTTTTTTTCTTTTTGAAGATAAAATGGCTTTCATTTAAATCTTTTTTCATTTTGTCTCCTGCATTTAGCTTGAAACATTTATCACCTACACATGATATAACATTTCAATATTGTATTTTTTTTCTCTTCCTCGAGCAGAGAGAATACGAGGAATTTAAAGTGCGTGTAAATGCATTGGTTGCAAAAGCTCTGAAAGTTCCTCCTGAAGGGTGGATTATGCAAGATGGCACCCCATGGCCTGGTAACAACACCCGCGATCATCCAGGCATGATCCAGGTCTTTTTGGGCCACAGTGGTGGTCACGACATTGAGGGTAATGAGCTTCCTCGCCTTGTTTATGTCTCTCGTGAGAAGCGGCCTGGATTTCAGCATCACAAGAAGGCTGGTGCCATGAATGCTCTGGTATGATAAGATTCTGAGTCTCTATTTTATGATGTGATCATTCGGTCGAGTTCATTCATCAAATGGTTTTCTAAGTTCAACACATGTCAAACGAATCTAGAAACCTAAAAGAAATGAAATATCATCTGAATTTCTCCTTGCTTTTCTTTTCAGATACATTAGCACATGATCTATATAATTATGAAATTTTGAAAGCAATTTGAGTTCGATTTTGGACTCTATAGTTGAGATCTTCTAACTCTGCTAATAACTGGGGTGCTTTGTAGGTCCGTGTCTCTGCTGTGCTCACAAACGCACCCTTCATGCTCAATTTGGACTGTGATCACTATGTGAACAACAGCAAGGCCATTCGAGAGGCAATGTGTTTCTTGATGGATCCACAGATTGGAAGAAAAGTGTG
Source organism: Phoenix roebelenii (assembly GCA_025769935.1). Classification (NCBI taxonomy): domain Eukaryota; kingdom Viridiplantae; phylum Streptophyta; class Magnoliopsida; order Arecales; family Arecaceae; genus Phoenix; species Phoenix roebelenii. Next base: position 47,837 of record JAOXJJ010000651.1, on the reverse strand, counting down.
CTATGTCCAGTTCCCCCAGAGGTTCGATGGCATTGATAAGCATGATCGATATGCCAATAGGAATACCGTCTTCTTTGATGTAAGAAGTCTAAGCTGCAATCTTCATTTCCTTACAACTGATCATCGAATCAAAATAACTGAGCATAAGCACCAATTTCCATTATTGTTTTTCGAAGATAAGAGGAAATACACTGAAATCTGATGATTATTGTCTTTTTGCAGATAAACATGAAGGGCCTAGATGGAAGCCAAGGTCCAGTGTATGTGGGTACCGGGTGTGTCTTTAGGCGACAAGCCCTCTATGGTTACAATCCTCCTAAGGGCCCCAAGCGTCCAAAAATGGTGATCTGCGACTGCTGTCCATGCTTTGGACGCCGCAAGAAGCTCAAGTACTCCCAAGGTGGTTCAAATGAGCAAGCAGCAGATGGAGGTAGGCCAATCGCCTTCAGTGCTGCTTCTCCTGTTCAGAGTAATTAATTTGTGCTCAAGTAATTTGGTTTAACTTTTATTCTGAAAAGCTTCACTCAAACTAAAATACAAGCATTCCATTACTGAATAACAATTAGGGCTCGGTGACGACGACAAGGAGCTGTTAATGTCGCAGATGAACTTCGAGAAGAGATTTGGGCAGTCAGCTGCATTTGTGACATCAACTCTAATGGAGGAAGGTGGAGTTCCTCCCTCATCAAGCCCTGCAGCTCTGCTCAAGGAAGCCATTCATGTCATCAGCTGTGGCTATGAAGACAAAAGTGAATGGGGATCAGAGGTAACAAATAAATCACCTGCTTGATGGTAATCTACGAACAAAAGTGTAACCCAATGTAAGAGTCTCCCGCGATTGCAGCTTCTGGGAAGGGTCAAATGTATGCAGCCTTACCTCACGTGCTGAGAGACCGTTTCCATGTTTTCAATGTGCGACCTTAGGTCAAAATGAAGCTAACTTACTATAGTGCCATGGCTCACCCCTCGTGGTAATCCATGAACAGAAGCAGCAAAAGTCTAGAACAACTTTCCAGGAGCTAAATTTAACTAATTAGGCATTTGAATTAGGCTATAGCTTGCATGCTCATTTGCTGCAATCTGAATCCCTGGTGATTTGTTGTTTATATTGTGCAGCTGGGTTGGATCTACGGGTCGATCACAGAGGACATTCTCACCGGGTTCAAGATGCACTGCCGGGGCTGGCGCTCCATCTACTGCATGCCAAAGAGGCCAGCATTCAAAGGGTCAGCCCCAATTAACCTCTCCGACCGGCTGAACCAGGTGCTCCGGTGGGCGCTTGGCTCGGTCGAGATCTTCTTCAGTCGCCACAGCCCAGTCTGGTATGGTTACAAGAATGGGCACCTCAAGTGGCTTGAGCGTTTTGCCTACATCAACACCACCATCTATCCCTTCACCTCTCTCCCCCTCCTTGCCTACTGTACTCTTCCTGCCGTCTGCCTACTTACCGGAAAGTTCATCATGCCGACGGTTCGCATCTTCTTATTTGTTCTCTCCAATCTGATCTCTCTTGGATTCCAACTTCCGAATGTTCGTGGTAACTGATGATGCTATCTCTGCTAATTATCCAGATTAGTACATTTGCCAGCCTCTTCTTTATTTCACTCTTCATCTCCATCTTTGCGACGGGCATCCTTGAGCTAAGGTGGAGCGGAGTGAGCATCGAAGAATGGTGGAGAAACGAGCAATTCTGGGTCATTGGTGGCGTCTCAGCCCACCTTTTCGCTGTCATTCAGGGCCTGCTTAAGGTTCTGGCTGGGATAGACACCAACTTCACAGTCACCTCCAAGGCTACAGATGATGAGGATGAATACGGGGATCTCTACGCCTTCAAGTGGACTACTCTTTTGATTCCCCCTACAACTTTATTGATCATAAATCTTGTCGGGGTTGTCGCAGGGATATCGGATGCCATAAACAATGGGTATCAGTCATGGGGACCTCTCTTTGGGAAGCTGTTCTTCGCCTTCTGGGTTATTGTCCATCTCTATCCATTCCTCAAGGGTCTCATGGGCAGGCAAAACAGGACCCCTACCATTGTCGTCATCTGGTCCGTGCTCTTGGCTTCCATTTTCTCATTGCTGTGGGTTAGGATCGATCCGTTTGTGATGAAAGCCAAAGGTCCGGATGTCAGGCAATGTGGAATCAATTGTTGATTACCTACCTGGAACTGCTTGTGCTTTCTTCTTCATCAAACGAGTGACACCAATGTGAAATTTTGTATTATGCATGAACTGGATTTTCTTTTCGTATTGAGATTGCTTAATTGCATTAAAAAAAGGCATTATGAGACTGTTCGAAGAATTTTGCTAGAACTGCTTGATGTAGTTGACGCTTGTTTGGTATCTTAAAGTGTACATTGTTGATTACTTTGACAGAAAGAGATAGAGAGGGAACAAAAAAAATATCTTCCTTGAACTCCCCATCAATCTTACTAGCTAGAGGTTTGTCTGTCAATTTATGTTCTCTATCCTGGCATGGTTGGCAAGTCATATTCACCTCCATATCTTTGCTTATAAGATAACTAATATTTCTCCATCTTAATGTGTTTAATTGTCTTCCGTCTCTGAAATCATCATTAGAAGTGAATGCCAATTAATTCTGGCACAATGTTCATCATATAGACCTCTTCAGCAGAATTAACTGGCAACCGCTTTGTGTATTTCATTGCCCAATGCATTATGCAAGATAATATGCATGGTTCAGATGCAAGGATCAGGTATGGTTCAGATGCAGCCGTCCAAGGATCTCCTTAGCTTGAATCGGACTCAAGTGGAATCTAATCAATCACAATCACCACGATCGGCCCATAATCAACCTCCATAAATCTGTGTTGTAGCGTCTTCTAGTCCATATAGGCCATAAGCTAGGACTCCTTTAATACTATTTGTCACAATCCAAGATCTCGTCCAAAAAAACTAGCCGAAAAATGTTATTTGAGTTCCTTGACTCTATATAAGTATTAGTGCAATCTAATCTATACGAACAACCATTGAAACTTTTCTTATCAAATCAATCGATCCTCCACTAGTTCCAAGATCTACCTAGTGCACAACCGATGTAGGACTAAATACACACCCGGACAGATCCTTACGCGTCCCATCTTCAATGAACTTTGCAATGCGGATACTATCTCCTGAATTGCTTTGTTCTTTGGGTGGATAGACGAGGGGGTATCCCATTGAGGCTATAAAGTTCTTTTCTGATGGGTAATGGACAGGCATAGTTCCTAATTCAGCTACGGTAGCAAGTGCTTCTTTCTGCTTCTGCACGGTTGAAAGATTCCAATCTGGGCACATCTCTTCAGATGCTTGGGATTAGACTAGGTCGAGAAGAGCTATGCCAGAGTAACGAATGCACTTGTTAATATGTAAGGAGGAGGTATTTCAATAGCACTGTCACAGGCTCACAGCATTAAAGTATTGTTCCCTCCATGAAACATTGTACATGGTATGGTTGATATGCTAGCCCGAGCTGGAAAGGTTGAGGTGGCCTTGGAATTCATAGAGAGGATGCCGATACAAGAGATGTCAGCGTGTGGGGAGCTTTTCTTCGTGGTTGCAGACTCCATGCAAGGTTGGAGTTTGAAGGAGTGGCAGGGAAGAAGATGATGTAGTTGCAGCCTGACACTTCCAGATAGGGGTGGCAATCGGGTCTGGTTGGACATAAACAAGTTAAGTCATATGCAAGTCGGATCAGAAAATCATAAACCTAAACCTCACTTGTTTATTGAACAGGTCAGGAATTATAAGTGAAACTTGTCATGTTTAATAAACAGGTAATCCGACACGATCCATTTAATCTGTTTAATAAACAGGTAACCTATTTGCCCAACCCAACCCGACATGTTTAACCTATTTAGCCCAACCCAACCTGATCCAACCTGTTTAACCTGTTTGCCTAAAACTATCAGTAATTAAGAAAATTAGTTAAAAAAAGGGTTGCTTGGCGATCACTAAGTTTTATTTAACAAACTTGTCAAGATAACAACTCAAAGCATGGTGCCATATTTCTAAATCACTACATAGGAAACGAATTGAAGATCTCAGCCACTACCAAGAAATCCTAAAGGTGAAGAGGGAAGAAGCAATAGCAAAATATGCTACTAGAAATTAAAGCATTCTATAAACTAAAAAGTCAGCCTATCAAAATGTTTAACGGACAAATGACTGAAAATGATTCTAGGTGCCAGGAAAATATATGTTGTCCTGTCACAAGAATAACTGGTGTGAAAATATAAGGGAAGAAGTGCATTGATAGCTCAAATGGCACTGCATGAAAACTGAAATAGCTTACTGAACATTAGCATGCAACCGGATTGTAACTTTCCCCGCTGATTATAACTTATTAATCTCATAACTTTGAATTACTGAAACATTTAGAGAGTGCACATCACACATAACCTGATTTGGCAGCAGGTAGCTGTGTGCATTGTCTTCTTGCTCTCCATTGTAGGGCAAAAGGGATAATCTGAAGCAATCTCATTGTTAAGCTTGACATGTGGCATTTGGACCAGACCTTTCCATGTTTATATTTTGCTTCTTCTTGAGGAAGTTGGAGTACCAAAAGGCAGAGACCTTTGGAACCCTTCCACGTTTCTCATCATCAAAATCCACAAAGTGGAGCCCAAAGCGTGATCTATACCCAGCCAAGAACTCAAATACATCTAAAAATGACCACACAAAGTATCCTCTCACATCTGATCCATTCCTGCAGAAATGAACAGACATAGACATCAGACCTACAAGCCTCACCTCAGACACTTAGGGTGGTTGGCACAAACAAAAAGCATGGTTTATGAGGGTATAAAAACTTCAAAAAAAGGTTTTTCGGGACATATTTTAACAACTGTTTGATTTTTGAAAATTTGAAGATTTTAGGAGGTGGCTCGTGACCTTGGAAGCGGACTGACCATTTTCTTGGATATAAATGGGAGGATTCCATAGGTTTCTTTAAGATACTTCAACATATATTGCAGCCCTTGTGGATCTGCTGGTGCAGGAACCGGGAAAATAAGACTCGGATGTAGGCATTGATGACACAATCTGCAGCAATTAAAAAGCAGCTTGCCTGGATAATGGCCGAGATATCATCACTTGTAAAATTAATAAAAACATTAAAAAATCAAAGAAGATGACCCTCTCTAACTTGCCTAGCCGCAGCAGGGGAAGGAAAAATTATCTTCATCTCTTTCTTTGAGTTGGCCGCAGCAGAGGAAGGAAAAATTATCTTCATCTCTTTCTCCGAGCTAGCCTCAGCGGAGGGGGGAGGAAGAACCCTCTCTGCCTTGCGTAGCCGCAGTAGGGGAAGAAAAGGAACCCCCTTTGCTGACGGCTCTCATTCCCTAATCACCTCAAAGGAGGGAAGGAAGAATCCTAGCACCGTCGTCGACAACTGCGGCTACAACGGCGATCAAGTGTGGCGCCGGATTCACAGTCGGAGACCTTAGGTAGGTTCCTTCCCCTTCCTCTCTTCTTCTTCCTCTTCCTCTTCTTCTTTTCATTTATTTTGGCATCCTGGGGTAAAAGGAAATAGGGGTTAGGGTTTACCTCAGTCCGGAAAGAAGCTACAGAAGCTACAGCTACTCTCTCTGGTGGCACCAGTTGTGGGTTCAGAAAACCCTAGTCGAGGAGAAAGAAGGAGGGAGAAAGAAGGCGGGGTCTTGATGTAGCCGTCGATGATCTCGTCCCGGGTGAGACTGGGATCAGCTGATCAGAGGGCGTGATGTAGCCACAGTCGCCATGGGGAGGCGAAGTAGTCGGCAAGGGGGAGGAGAGAGTGGAGGCGGAGGAGAGGAGAGGGGAGAGGGACACTAAGGGAAGAGAGCTCGGGCAACGCTTTGGACAAATCCTAAGTCCCTAACCCTAAGGAAAACCCTAGCGGTGAAAATTTGAAATCGGGCCGAGGCGGAGACTGAGTGGAGTTGTGCGTCTCAGTCTGAGTGCGATGCGGGCCATGCGGCGGGGAGTTGGGCCGGCCCTGGGCCTTATGGATTGTGGCCCTTATGTTCTATCAATATAACAATTAAACAGGTTATACGGGTTCAACGGATCAGATATCTAAAATATGTATTCGATCCAATTAATAAATAGATTAAATGAGTCAACCTGTTTACGACTTGAACCTGTTTAGGCCAAACCCAAACATGTTTATAGCAAATCGAACACAGGTCGGGTTGGCGAATCCGGTCATATTTTGCCACCCCTACTTTCAGATTACTATGTTCTGATGTACAACTTGTACGCTTCAGATGGGAGGTGGGATGAAAATGCCAAGACCAGGGAATTGATGAAGGAAAAAGGGCTGATCAAGTTACCAGGATGTGACTCCATTGTAAGGGATAGTGGATTACATTCAGTTGCCTTGGAAGATATATGTTCCCCACACATGGGAATGCATCACCAAATTTAAAAGGTTCTTTGGATCCTTTGGCACAGTGACTGGTTCTCTTATGGACACCAGTTGTCTTATAGACAACAGTTTTCATGTTAACAATGTCGCATTCAGCTTTCGCTACTGGATGCATAAACATCTTGTTTCAATGCTCCCAATACATTTGGAACTACCAGCCATGTTCAGACAGGATGCGATGAACCGAAGTGTCCCTTACGGGGTTGCCCCAGAAATCAGAGCAACTGAAAACTCCAAATCAATAGAACGCAATGATTTCCATCAAGAGAGGACGGGCTTTTGATAGTCAGGAGATCTGTCATGTGGCAACACCTGCTTGTGTGATGATAGCATTGTAGCAGTCCTTCGTGAAGAGGCAAAGAAGAGAAAAATTATCTATCAAAACTAACCTCATTTATTTTGGATAGGTTTGAGGCTTCGAATTTTTTCTATCACATGATGCTTAGTCTACTTCTAGTATTTGCCGATCTTGGAGATATGGAAAAAAGCCGGTGGATGCATGGGTTTGTGGAGAAGTAGGCTGTGCAGCAGAAGCAGATATTTCCTATTAGACCCTACAGATGTGAGCAAATTTATGCAAATCAACATTGCGAAGAGGGTTTCTCATCCGATAATGAAGAAAATTATAATCTCATGGATGGCATAGTGATGGGTTATGTAAATTAGTAATGCAGATGTGATCTTACATTGTTTCAGCCATGACATTAAAAGCTCAATCCAGCATGCAGCACTTCCATAGCTGGAAGTTTTTCTGAAATGAGGAAATTTCTCTCAAATATCTACTAATTCTAGTATAGAGGGAGATATCACTGTCGGTAGTTTATTTACAACTCCATATTCATAGTTTGAGATACTTTAGATATAGCCACTGCTGTATCCAATAGTATGATCGAATGAGAAACGATATTGGGGAACAGGTTTGATAAACATAAGTGCCCCTGTATATGCTAACATCAAGTTAGTAGAATGCTGTGTTTTATCTTTTCTAAACCAGTTTTGTAATACTCAGTCTCGATGGAATTAATAGAGCTGTTTCTCGGAAAATATTCAACTTCCCTATTAGACAGACCCTGGCTTGAATTTCCTTCATTTGTCTACTGTTATTGAAGTCTGTTTTAGCAAATCATGTGGTTCAAACCTGGGTTTATGTATCCGATATTATGTAAATGTATACTTCAGTTACATGAGATCATTTAGATACAGCTCTTCGAAGATTCTTACAAGTGTGAATTTCATTATTATGTGGGGGTATATTATGAAGTTCTTACTTTGTGGAGCAGATGAATATTACAACCATCTGTCTCAATAATTTTACAACAACAGCTTCCCCACATGAAATGATGCAAAATGATTCATATCAGCTATCATAATTGTCAATTTCACAGGAATATGGTGATCATGACTTTGATATTCATAGGACAATTAATGAAAGCACAAGTCTTATTAATCCCAAGTAGAACTGTTACCTTCTTGTTTTGCCAGGATATAAGCCACTATTGATCCAATTCTTCTCTTGTTTTAGACTGTCAGTGTCCAGGAGAAGACTGCAAGCTTCTATAACTGGTTGAAGGCATCTCTATCAGTGAATATTAAGCCACCTCCATCCTTCGGGAATGCTGTTGTAGTTGGTTTGGCTATATCTTTTCTGTTCAGTAATTGACAAGAATCAGGATCTATCTCAGATACCTGAAGTTCAGACTTACTGCTCCCAACAAAGGATTTCTGAAATGAAGTGCTCCTTGTCTATGCGTAATCTGCATCATTTATAGCTTCATATCTGCTGCATTTGTGAATTATCCCAAAACCATTGTTATCGATCCATCTTATTCCTGTTCACGCGAGGTCATATTGATCTATCTTATTCCAGTATGACCATAAACCGATTTTGCTGATTCAGGAATCTTAAATCACCTCCGACTTGAAAAATAAGTTGTGTGTAAAAACTCATGTAAAAATAAGTTGTGTAAAAACTCATGTAAAAATGCCACCACATGCATATGTATAACACAACTACATTTTCAAAATTTAAGAATATATTAAATAGATAGACACCCTTCTTTTATTAGTTTGAACAATGCGCATTGCCTGTAACACTTTCAAATGCAAAATTTCCAGAGCAGAACATATCTGCTCTGCAGCCTGAACTCAAAACTCGGATCATTTAAAATTGCAACAGATCTCCTCACCAGAGCACAACAACATGACTTATGCATCACCAGAAATCCCCACAGGAGCATGCCCCATCTTTGAAATGGTGGAACCTTGTGGCATCCCGCACAATAATCAAACGCTGAGTAATCCTTGATATGAATTTGGTTGCAGTATGACAGTCTAAACACACCCTAAGGTTCTTGATGATCCTAATCTCGCTCCCTGGCTCAGTGCTTATAAGCCCAAAGGCAATAGCCAGCTTCTCACTGTGAACCTTCACCATATGCTCCTTCTCTTCCTCCTCCACATCATATAGTGCAACATCAGTCTCTGCATGATACCCTGCCTCAACCATCTTTCCAGTCAGTTTATCCAACATCGAATAGATTAACACTGACAGCGGGTGAGATCGATCACCAGAAGTAAAAATATGCACCTCATCTCTAATCTCAATCAGAGTGCATCCAGGTGTTTTTGGCAGCTTTCTACTCTTAGCATCTTGTCTCACCATAGCTGCTTCAGGGTAATTATGGTTAGCAGAATATATGTTAGAGAGCAGAACATAGTAACTAGTATTCTCAGGTTCTAGTTCAAACAACTTCTCCGAAGCCAATCGAGCAAGACTAGTTTCCTTGTGTTTCATGCAAGCACCAAGCAAGGCACCCCAAACACCAGGACCAGCACTCTCGGGAACTGTCTCTATAAACTCAAGGGCCTCTTTTAGTTGCCCAGCTCTTCCAAGGAGGTCCACCATGCAAGCATAATGCTCTGGCCCAGGCTTAATTCCATGGTCACATGTCATGGACCAAAAGGCAGCACGGCCCTCTTCAACCAATCCCCCATGGCTACATGCATATAAAACCGAAAGGAATGTAACTCCAGTGGGAGCAATACGAGCATTTAGCATCTCCTTGAAAAGTTTCAAAGCTTCAAGGCCTTGACCATGAAGGCCATAACCCAATATCATTGCATTCCAAGATACCACATTCTTCTCCACCATACCATCGAAAATTCTTTGAGCTTCCATGATGCTCCCACACTTTGCATACATGTCAATAAGAGCCGTCAAAACATAAACATTAAGCTCAAGATCCTCCTGGGTGATTATCTGGTGGACCCATTTCCCCAAGGTGAGAGTTCCAAGCTGAGCACATGCTGAAAGGGTGCTCGTGACCGTGATTTGATTAGGTCGGACGTTGAGATCTTGCATTTCACGAAACAGAGAGATCGCCATCTCCGTCAATCCATTTTGGGCGTACCCAGATATCATTGCATTCCAAGAAGCCATGCTCTTCTCTGGCATTGCATCAAAAGCCTTCCTTGCAGCTTCCATGTCGTTCAATCTACAGTAGACAGTAGTAAATGCGGTCGACACTGGCGAATTCAGATAAAGCCCAGATTTTATAGCAAAGCTATGAATAGATCGAGAAAGGGATTCATGCTCAAAGGGACTGGACACCGGAATCAACCCTACCATGGTGCTTGAATTAGGCCTCCCTCGAAAAGCTAGCAATTCCCTGAACACGTCCACAGAAGATCCAACAAGCCCATTTGACGAGTACCCAGATATCAACGCATTGCAAGCTATCAAATCCGGCTCATCAATCTGTTCAAACAAGAACTTTGCAGCTGGGATCTCACCACACTTGGAGTACATGGAGATAAAACCAGTCACGACATGGGAATGGAATGCCAAGCCCGATTTCACACCTAAGCAATGCACCGTCATTCCCAAGATCAACTCTTGGAGCTCCGCGGCAGCTGGGAGGACCACAGCCAGGGTCGTGGAGTCAAACCGCGCACCAGTCATCACCATTTGCTTGAAAACCCTTAACGATCTCAAGAAAGCGCAGTTCTGAACCAACCCAGATATGAGGGTGTTCCATAACACGGTGTCCGGGTCGGGAACTCCATCGAATACCTTCTCTGCGGCCGAGACCTGGGAGAAATTGAGGTAGAAGTCGGTGAGGGCGGAGCCGACGAAGGGATCGGCGGCGAAACCATCAATGATGACGCGGGCGTGGAGAGCGCGGCCGGGGGCGGGGGAGAGGAGGGAGGCGGTGGCGGAGGCGGCGAAGGCGTAGGTGAAGGAGTCCGGACGGAGGTGGGGGTGGGCGCGGCGAAGGGAGGAGAGGAAGAGGAGGGCGGAGGAGGGGGGAAGGGAGCGGAGGAGGACGTTGAGGAGGAAGAGGTCGGGGCGGGGGACGGAGGAGAAGAGGCGGAGGAGGTGGGTGGGAGGGGAGCCGAGGTCGGCAAGGCGGTGGAGGAGCTTGGTGGTGGTGACGAGGTCCGGATGGCGGCCGGAGAGGATGGCGTGGGCGAGGATCTGGTCGAGATGGCGGAGGGTGGAGGCGCCGGAGATGAGGTCGAGGTAGAAGGATCGCCGGCGGAGGCAGAGGGAGGTGGCGGCGGAGGAGAGGTAGGAGGGGCTGCGCCAAAGCATCTACCCATCCAGTCGTAGAGTTCGGCAGCAAGGAAAGGAGGCAAAAGGCGGGAGAACACTCGAGGTTTGCTTCTGAATTATAGTGACTATCACTGGATGCTTACATTATTTTTGTGATTTTATGCAAGGTATTATTAATTGTTTTTTATAATTCCCTTTTTTAATTGGAAGAATAATTATCTTAGGCTTTTTTTCGAAGTATAATGGACGGTCCAGTGTTGGACCGGACTATAAGTTTTTATCCCTGTTGACCCTTTTTGTAAGGGCCGGTCCATCTCGATTCTGCCTTTCAATTTGAATCGAAAATAGCCCTCTTCCTCTCACCGATTCGGCTTCATCTCTTCCCATGTTTCACTCCTATCTTCCCACGGATATAGCTCTCATCGTTAAGGCTTCATCTTTTCCCCTTTTTATAATCCTATCTTCCCACGAAATTTGCCATCTTCCTCGACCGATTCCGCTTGATTTTTAGTCCCCTGTTTCAAACCCTAAGACCGTAAACTCTATCCCACTGGCAAATCGCTCTTGCTCCCTTGTCCTGTTAATCTGTTCCTCTCTCGACTCTATTTTCCAACAGGTCTCCGACTGCGAGTTCTGAATCGACGGCATTTTGTCGAGTCCCATTTCAGAAGCTATCCTTGACGCTCGCGACTTCGCCCTGGTAGTTGATAGACGACACTTCGCTCGACATTGCTTCCTAAACCTTCTCTAAGGCATATTTTCAATCCTTCGACGGTTTGTAAACCCCTGCATCATACTTCCTCGAATTGTTTTTCCTAACAACAAACTGTTCTATAGTATTGTAGGGCATTTTTTAAAAAAATGTGCGAATGCTTAGGATTTGAGAAATTAACAGACAGAGTCGCTGTGATAGCAAAATGGAGATTTTTGTCTTAAAAAAGCCTGATTATTTGGTTCCATTTATGTTCGTTGTTGTAGTTTTTAGGATCATTCATTATCCCATCTATGTTTTACTCAATTATATGTTTCTATATTTGAGTTGATTTTATTCACAATTATTGTTTGAATATATTTGTGTTGCCGACATTTTAGATGGCTCCAATTCAGACTAGACACAAAGCACCTGTTGTTGGCCCAAAAACTATGGTCAACGGTAGATGTTACTTCAGCCATTTTGTCAATTTCATCGTCACCCTATGTCTCATGAATAAAAGGTTAGAATCACCGGCACACCTTTTGGGCATATGCTAGATCTTCTATATATTAAACAGAGTAGGCCTGTCCTGGACACTCTGCTCTCCTTCTGGGATGATGACGAGGAGGGTTTTTGGTTTGGTAAGATTCTAGTGCCTTTTGTAGGGAGTGATTTTGCATTAATCCTTAGTTTGAGTGCGATGGACGATGAGGTAAAACTGCATAGGAAGGGGAGGGTTACGTCTGACCTCATCATCCGTTTTTTTTAGAGGGAGCACAAAAAAGCCAATAGAAATGCAGTTACAAATAGATTACAATTTCTTGTTGGAAAGAGCGGACAACAAGATGTAGAGGATTTCACAAAATTATGCGTTCTATATCTCTTTGTGACTATCCTCTTTCCAACTATACACTATTATGTTCCTAAGGCATTATGTTCATATCTTGATGATTTAAACTGCTTAGGTTCATATAGTTGGGGTCTTGCCGTTTTTGCTTTTCGCCAAAAGATACCTAGTCTAGCCAATAGTATGAGGTAAAGGAATATCACCAGCAAGGGATTGGCTAGATATATGAATGGCTGCATGGTCACTTTGGTGGTAAGCATCTTAATGTTTGTTTTAAATTTTATTGTTAAGATATATATTTACTTCTAATTTGATGTTTACATTGATTTTTTGCAGGTATGGGCTGTTTAGCATGCGAACAGCTTTGTTGGAAGCCAACGACCACCCTTCATATATCCACGCCTCCTGCGTTGGAGCAATACCCCATTCCCTCGCAAGGTGGACGTGATTGCCGAAATCATGAAGAAGTTAAAACGATATCATGTTTGAATTTTTATTTCTTACATCGAAAATAATTTAAGTTGATGCCAAACTAAAATTTTTGCTTGCATCAGGTGATCTAGAAGCTAGAGCCTAGAGAGGAGGAGTTGCACATTCTCTCATGAGGAAGGCCACAAGTGGTTGCTCCGATAGAGACGTGAAGAGATAATGCATTGCAAAAGGGTGTACAAAAAAGTTACAATGTGTTTACAAAAAACTTACAAGCATTCTAGACTTTGGCACGTACCTTTCAATTGGCGGCACACACTTATGTATATATGGCACACACCTCTCATGTCTCTATACGTCATTAATTCTTGGCAGCATACACTTATAACCACTCGGCACACATCTTTCTTGACTTGGCACGCACCTTTCAATTGATGGAAAGTTGTTATTTCTATATGGCACTGTAATAACCCCAAAAAAAAATTTTTTTTATATATAAAAAAGGATAGAATAGTCTTTTTAAATTGATATAAGGGGTAAAATTGGAAGGAATCAAAA
>JAOXJJ010000651.1:1761-34243 GCA_025769935.1 Phoenix roebelenii | reverse complement strand
GTAGTAGGGTTCTACGCGGTGGCTGGTGGCCTTATGCCTACCCGCACCCTAGGACCGTCGCGGCGGCCCGTCGGAATAGGGCGGGGGTCGTGACAGGCACTCAATCTATTCTGTCTCTAACTATTATTATTTCGCCGTAGCACAAACTTACAACCATTTGGCACACATTTACTTCCATTCGGCATACACTTTTCACTTGCCGGCATACACTTAGCTCCATTTGGCACACACCTATCTTCTCTATGCACGTCATTAATTGTTGCTAGCACATACTTACAAACACTTGGCACACATATAATTTCATTTAGCATTTAGTTAATTACATACACTTAGTTGGATAACTCTTTTGTTTTAGTTACCTTCATCCAGCCATAGCGAACCACATCCAACAATTAATAACACATGGCTTTAGTTTACAAGACCCTAAAACCGTTGGGGATGACGAAGGGGGGGACGATCGCCCGTTGGTCCTGATAGATAAGAGGTTGTCCGAAGTCGAGAAGGTCCTCCAAGATAAGGGTCTCCTGTCAGATGACCAATGAAGTGAGCATGCGACCAGTTCTATTGTGGTGAGCGAAGTTTGACGAATTATTAACTCAGTCTTCTTGTCAAACTTGTATTTTTATATGAATTAAATACAAAACATTATCAGGTGAGGGAAGAGAATACTGCAATTGGTGAAGCTATGGACCAAGCTGCAGTGGAATTAAAAGATATGCAACATAGTGCAGATGTGGTGGAGGTTTGTAATTATTTCCTTCCAGCATTCTTTGATTTTAGAATTGTAGTATATATCATTATTACATAAAATGCATATTCCTATCAGGTTATTTGGCCCCTGATTGTCCCATTCGAGAAATTCGAGAGTGTGCACAACAGATGCCCGATAGTGTGGATTGTAGGATGTATCTGCTCATGTTTGCAGTGTAGGCTCATGTGTGGCGCATCCAAAGAAAAATCAGCTCAAAATTCAATTTCTGCAAGGCTGGGATCAACTCATGGAAAGCTGGGGTCGACCCCAACTCTTCATGGGTCGACCCCAGTGAAAGAAGGGTCGACCCCAAGAAATTACAGGGAGACGATAGAGAGCACTTCTCTATCGGTCTCAAGTGGGTCGACCCCAGTGCAGGAAGGGTCGACCCCAGGAAGTCACAGGAAGATGATAGAGAGCTATTTTTTGTCGTCTCAGGAAGGGCTGAAGGAGGGGTCGACCTCTGATCTGCAGGGGTCGACTCTAACGCCATGCCAGGCGTGCCATTCAGTCAATGACAGAAATTTTTGGTCTTTGACTGGCTTAGGGACTTCATGATTTATATTCCTAAGGGTCTAAGTTATTCTTGAGCTAGGTTTAGACTCAAGGGGAGAGAGCATGTAAGTCATGGACTTGGGTTGAGTGCTTTCTAATGTGGCTTAGGGGGAGATTGAGTTGGTTTGGGATTAGACTAAAATTGAGAGCCTATATAAAGGCTTGATGTAATTAGTTTTAAGGTAATTACTTGGATTATTGCTTGAGCAATAAAGGAGCCGCCAGAAAACTTTCTCCCACGTTCTCTCTTCTCTTCCTCTTCTTCTCCACGAAAACCCTAGTTTGTGATTGTGATTCTTCATCTCCTCTTTCTTCTTTCCCACGCGGCCTGACGCCCTAGGGGACGTCCTAGATTAGCGGATATCAGGGATCCACACGCTTCCGCACAGCGCTAACATGCAGAGCTATTGATACGTGGCACTTGCAGACCATTGCAGGAGGAGTTCAAGGATCCCTCTTTATACAGGAGCTTGGTTGCAGAAAAAAATTGTTAAATAATCGTTGTATGACATTTGATAGGTTCTGGTCATGGTACGATGAGAAGTCAAAATAGGCATAGAGATTAGAGCCTTCAGATGTAAAATAGTCTTATAACATTTTCAATTGCTGTGTAATGTAACAATGAGACAAATATGATGATTAAATTGAATGATTTTTCAACTGTGTAATTTGTCTCTCTCTTTGCTGTTGTGCTCTAAATTGGATGCCATGATATTGCATCTGTGTAATTTGCTAAATTTAATATGTGCCACGCCGTGCCATATTTTCATGACCGTGCGCTTTGTGATCTTATGTAATGAAAGGGGGTAATGAATTGCTGCTGTGTCTAATAACTGGGTGCATTTTTCCTCAACTAGTTTCTCGGTTTTGGCAAGTTGTGGGATCGTATTATGAAGCTTGGAGGATCAGGTGTTTCCTCTTCAGATGACTATAGATGATGCCTTCTTTCTGCTGCTACTGGTATTTTGGCTTTTTGTGATTCTTTGAATGAGATGAAGACCTGCTACTCTGTTCTTCCATAGGGGCACACCAACTGTGTGCAGGTTTAATTTTATGTGTTAAATGCTAAATTTTGCACCAGCAAGGTTTCAAAGAAGAACATTTGCATGCGTCACATTTTGGTCAAACAGTTTCATGACATTAGAATTTGTTGAAGTTTGTGACTTCTTGCCATCACTTCACTGTGTGCCATGCTTTCCCATGGTGTGCCAAGCTGTGCCATGGTTTGTCATGCTGCATTATTGTGATTTTGATACGGATTTTCCCTAATTACCAATTTCTTAAAGTTGGAAAAGTAGGTTTCAGATAAAGTAACGACCAACTTAGCAATCCTTGAGTGTATGGTACAAATATGCAAGCAGTTGCAAGTGAAATGCACAAATTCAATATACACGAGGTCATTCTCTTTGTAAATGTAGTATAAAGTTTATAATTATTTATCTTAGAAATCCATTGTGCCTAATCCAAATGCAACATAAGTTGCAGAATCAACCTGTCATGCTTCCATTGCTATATGCTCTCCAATACCTAACCTTTCAGATTAAGTCAGACTTATTTTACGAGTTCTTGGAGCATTCCTTCCTCACATACATGTAAACTTGATTAATTTTTCCTGAGCACTCATAGTGATGCTCATTATGAATTGCTGGCATCAAGATTTTTGAAGTTTGAATACTAAATGAACCTCTAGCATTTGAATATGTATTGAAGAGGCCGCCATTTGGTTTTTTTTTCTTCTTCAAAAGCAACTGTATACAGCAATATACCTCTTAAAACGAGCTAAGCATTCTCATGTGAAACTCTCATCACACAAGTAATTCCCTAACTCAAATCCATAAATGGACCAAAATTGTTCTAATGGCACACTGAATTTTCTGAAATGCAAAGTGCCAGTTGAACCATTTTCCTCCATTTTGGAATTTTAGTTAGGGATTTTTTTCAAAGCCAACACAACTTTCTGAGATAGACTTCAACAAGTGTGTTCCAAGCAAACGTTGTTATGTGCAAACATTAACAAATTGTGTGCTAGGCTTTTAGAAGTGTGTTCAATCATACTTAAATGTGTTCCAAGCATACTTTATTGTTTGCATACAATTCTCAATTGTGTGCCATGCTTTTAGAAGTGTGTTCATAGCATACTTAGATGTGTTCCAATTATACTTTATTGTTTGCATAGAAGTCTCAATTGTGTGCTAGAATTTTCCATGCATAGTATACTGTGTGCAGAAAAGAACTGAATGTGTGCTTGGCTTTAGACAGTGTGTTCGAAGCATACTTAAATATGGGCATTGAACACTGATTTGTGTGCCATTATTTAGAGTGTATTCCAAGCATAAGTTACTGTGTGCAATGATTTACTAAATGTGTGCCAATCTAAGCTTCAGGTGTTCCATGCATAATTAAATGTGTGCACTATAGTCTGAAATGTGTGGCAGTCTTCGTTTCAAGGCCGACGCAAACTTCTGAAGGGTTGATGACCAAGGAAAGAAGACTTATTAATCATCTCTGAATCTATTGTTAACTGTTCGTTGCATCAATAAGAATATAACTATTGATGTTTGTGTCTGAATTTATGCAATAACAGCAACAATAACAGTGTGCCAGTTCAACCATTTTCCTCCAATTTTGGGATTTGAGTTAGGGTATTAGTTTCAAAGCCAATGCAAGCCACTGAAGTGTACACCAGCATGGAATGTGTGCCAAAATTTAGAAATTGTGTTCGAAGCATACTTAACTGAGTGCCAGGAACTTCCATTGGATTTTAATAGTGTGCCATGGTGCACCATGTTATATTAACTGTTTTCAGACTTATAAATACAGTATTCTAGTATCAATAAACGGTGTGCTAGTGTTAATGCATGCTGAGAAGTACTGATATCTGACAAGCTATATAACCTGATAATGAGCCATGGATTGTAAATGTGTGCCATGGCAATCAATGGTGTGCCAAGGTTGCTTACTAACTGCTTACTAACATTCGGTATGGAGACACACAAAAATCTGAATTTTTTGATGTTTGTGTCTTATATTTATGGAATAACAACAACAATAATAGTGTGCTGGTGCCATATCTGAACTTCATATTTCAATTCAATAAAATCAATTGTGTGTACAAAAAACTTCCACAAAAAAAAAGAAGCACATGACTATGAGAAAAATTAAAAATTCAGATCTCCATACATTAAAACAAATCTCCAAAATATTTAGTCAGTGGTCTCATTACAAGTCCTTCTGTTGTGCCCAAGCTTCCTGCAGCGTCCACATTTTATATGACGTACTGACTCCCGTAGCGAAGGTCTTCTCTTCTTTTTAGGCCTGCCTAGACGAGTCTTTACGATAGAGGGTAAAATATGAATCACATCTGAGGCACTATAAGGCTCCTCGATATCAGAAATTGGACTAATTGCTTCAGCATATGTTGCTCTGTACAATTCAGCTTGGAAACAATTGTCACTGAAGTGATACAACGATCTACCAGCCTTCTCAATGCATGCGCATGCATGCTTACATAGCATGCAGAAGATTCGCCACTCGCCGCAAGAGCAATTGCTATTCTGAAGGTCAACTTTACACAAATAGTTTGTATCCTTTACGTCATATATCGTTATGTTTGACATAAACATGCATAATCTCCGATCGTCTTTTGCATTTCTTTGCAATACTTTCTCTGGATCAGGGCATAGCTGTGTTTGAATATTGTAACCTCGATTACACCGTTCATGCATTAATGTCATTATTTGAAGCCTGATATGGTCAATTATCTGAGGCGCGGGGAGATGGCAAGCCTCCATAATCCAACTATTGAAACACTTTACCACGTTAGATGTCATAATACCCCATCGTGGACCGGAAAATCCTGCATTTGCCCAATGCTCCGGATTTGCATGTAGGAGAAAAGTTCTAGTCCTTGGAGCTTCTAATGTAAGCTTACTAATTAATTTGTAGAAAACATTCAGCCTTGGAGTATAGGCAGCAACATTTAGTAAATCAAACAGTCTCTTTTTCTCACTTGCACAATAATGGACAAGTACCTGCATTAACAATAATCAAAGGATGAGATCTACAGCATCCTAAATTACTTAGTTAAATTATGGGTTGAAAATTCAGAATATGACTATCCATATCTGATTTTTGAAGTTATCTTTCACGTGACGGAAACAATATGAGTGATAACTACCAGAAAAGTACTTCGGCACTGATTTAATAATTCCTTGATGTCTATCTATCATAAATGTGAACTGCTCACCATGATAGTCACTGCAATTATGAATTGCTTCTTTCAAAATCCGACAAAACCAGTCCCAATTGTCATCAGTTTCCATATCTACCACACCATAAGCAATAGGAAACATATCGTCATTTGCATCTTTGGAGGTCATGCCAAGTACTACACCTCCATCCTTATGCTTTATAAATGTTCCATCCATAAAAATCAGAGGTCTACATCCTCTTATGAAACCCATTACTGAAGCATGAAATGAAATGAATAAGCATCTGAATCGACCTCCAATGGTTTCATACTCCGCTATGCTGCCGGGTTGGTCTCAATAATGGCCTCGCAATACCAGTGTATCCGGTCATAAGATTTTGATCTGTGATCATTAAGGTCCTTCATAGCCACCTCCTTCCCATGCCAAGCTTTATGATACAGTAATTCAACACCATATTCTCGATGAATATCCGTTACGATATCAGTCGGCCTATATAACGGCATATCTTGAAGTTTATCTTTAACAATGTTTGAAATCCAATATTTCGAAGCCTTAGGATGCGACCAGACATTCAACCCTCCACCACATATATGCTAACTGTTCATTTTTTAATTGCAAATCTTTCTTGATTCCCAAGTCAGAAAGCATGGATTCGCCATTCACATTCTTCATATGCACATTCCACGGTCACTCATTGACGATCGTTCTTCACAAAGACAAAATCTCTATAATTTGCAATGCAGAAGTTGCGAATCATGTCACAAAGAGTTTCCACATCATTGAACTCCTGACCAACGCCCTCTATAGAGGTTTTCTAAGCATCTAGAGAATTTTTTTGACTAGCTTGCTCTTCGATTGCAGCTTTTGTTTCTTCAACAACTCGACCGAAATTACTTAAGCTACCATTTAAAAAATTGCTAGATCTGCAACTGCACTCAACATTTTTGGATGGACCACTAACCCTACAATAAGTTAAACAATGATTCAGCATACTAACTAATAAATTTGTGCTTAACATGCACAAACTAACAAGTGAAATATGCAATACAACAAAGATATAAAATAAGAATATCAAAATAGAAATAGATGCAATTATCTTGTGCATTACCTCATATCAATTACTACATCAGCTGCTTCGGTCAAGCATGGAATATGACTAACAACCATCTCAATCACCGGCGCATTTAAGTTGACATGTATTTGATGTATATTCTGAATATCCTTATCGTTTAGGAGCGTAACAAGCATTCTAGACTTGTGTGAAATATAATATTTAACTTCTACGATTGTATCAGATAGATGCCTCCACCTTTCTACTAATTTTTTGTAAATTTGATCGAGATTTGTGTCCTCGAAGATGGAAATAATAAGAGCTCTGATCCCATAAGAACAAATAGACATGAAAACAGGGCTACTTATTTTCTTTGAAGCCATGACAATGAAAAAAGGAGGGATGAACTGATTGAAATTTCGAATGCTATTTCAACAATGAAGCGAAGGGAATGCTGCCACATGAACTATTTTCTGTATAGGATATCAGCAATGGAAGACAAAGAAGAAGTTTTCCAAACAAGATATGAGCAATGCCAAACACACAAGAAGATAATCCAGCAATCTCATCAATCTGAAACTCTCAGAGAAGAAACTCTCAGCAATCTGAATTTTCGGCAACTCAAAGAGAACAAACTCTCTGTTTCTTCTTTGGTTCTCCTATAAAATCTAAATCTCCTTGGCCTCACTCCCAATATATAAACTCTTCCAGACTCTCCACTAATAGTAAGGTATCAAAAGGGATTCTCTGAAAAAAAAATCCAAGCCGTCTATGTTTTCTGCAACAGTAAACACCTTGTTTCTTCTCTGTTTCTTCTTTGGTTCACATGTCACAATCTAACTCTCTTTGGCGAAGGGTTTGAAAGGGTTTTATTCCGCTGCAATGCAAAATCATCACTCAGTAGCAATGGCGGCGTCTCCCACAATGCAGCGCTGAAACCCTAATCGTCTCTTTGGCCACGCTACCAATGGAGAAGCTCTCCCCGACTCTCTGCCTCAATTTTTATTTTTTCTGCTATAGGAAACAGAAAAGAGGGAGGGGAACCACATGCCCAGTTTGCGAAAGATTTCCCAATCGTTTCCGCAAGATTTGAACCCTAACAGCAACGAAAGGGCATCTTTGGAATTTAAAAAGAAAACAAACCTCTGTTATAGACCGGTAATTAAGATTATCCTTCCTCTTGGACCGAAAAGTTTTGTTTGGGTCAATAGGGACTTCGTGTTATGGTATAGTCATGGGGAGGGTCGGGAATTAAATAAGCCTTTTTTCTGCTAAACGAAAAATGATTTTAATAAATATCTTAACGTTCCATCCTAATTCTAACACCATAACGGTTATATTTCTTAGCTTGTGTTGCAGGCTAGTGCGGTGCTGAGGGAGATTCGGCTACGGTCATTAGATGGGTTCAGCGAATTGTTAGTGGTGTGGGCGAGTATCACCCCTTAATCTGAGACATTCAAGCCATGGTCTATGGTGGGATGGCCTTCCAAACCAAGCATGTCTATAGAGAGGCCAATGGAGTTACCGACTGTATTGCTTCGTATGTAACCAACCACTCTGAAGATATTTTTTGGATTGGAGAGAGTGAGATGCCTAGTGCGCTCTAAGATATGCTGAATTTTGACTTTTTTACATGTATCCGTACTAAAATTGTATGATTCATCCGGTTTAGAGCAAAAAAAAAATGATTATATTTCATCCGATTTTTATTTCTTATTTTTTTCTCAAATTTTATATAATTTAATTAAATTTCTTCATTACAAATTTAACCATAAAATTTGGATACTAATCGCATGAATCTAGGCAAGGTGGAAACTCATTTATTTGACTTTATGTATCATAAAAACTTTGTTAAAATAAAAAATAAAATATAGCAAAGAAAATTTAACTAATCTTAGGAGAAAGACATTGGCATCTAATCTATGCTTAAATCTTTATACATCCTATCCTATATCTAAAATCAGGGGCATGCATTTGTTATATAAAAATAAATGGCAAATATTTTAAATTGAAACTACTAAATATACTTGATTGATGGAATCATCATAGATGTTGCAGCATTCGATATGTTTGAATTGATGGTCATGGATGGTGGATTAAAAATGTTGTTCATTGGGGTGGTCATGACATTAGGTGCAGATTGGGCTGGATTATTTGGAACCAACCAGTAGTTTGCGTCAGGTTGGACCAACATATTAGCAACGAGCTATCTTTGCGTTGGGCCTGGCGGCATCTATATAAAGCTGACGTTAAAGAGGCTGTATTTGCTCATCATTCAAATCAACCCATCATTCTCTTTTAGAAGACCCCACAACCAGAGTTTATAAAAGTTAATTTGGATGGTTCAGTTCGGGCAATGCTGGTGTTGTTATTGGAAATCATACAGGATGAGGTCGATATGTTGCGACGATCGCTATCCATACAAGCTCTATTCCGATGTCTGAGTTGATGGTGCATGGCATGGGTTGGATATTGCTGTCGACATGTTTCAAAATGGCAAAATTTTGTTGGAAGATGACTCAAAAACAGTAATTAATTGGCTTAATAGCAAAGATTCTTCACACCATCCGCCTTTCAGGAACATTAAATTGCTTTATTCCACATTATCCATGCAACGGATTATCTAGCACATTCAACAAGCTTTCATCGAAGTCTTCGAGTCTGTTACGAGGATTCTCCTCTAGATCTCGCTTAATTCATTATTGCGGATGCATTTCCCTCATTTGGATGTAGAGATTTTCTCCCCCTCTTACCCGAAAAAAAGGAGGATTATCTTAGAACAAAGGTTTGAGCAACTCGACCCATCCTCGATCCATGGTAGGTTGTATTTCTATAATCAACTCAATCGAATCCACCCAAAACCAGGCCTAAATTAGAATCAAAGCCGAGTTATGAAGGACTGAAAATTAAGAATTAATAGGAAAGACAAAGGGCACAATGAAAACTGAAAAAGGTTGAACAAAACAGCCGATCTTGTATCGTATTTATCGGTTAACCAATAAAGTTCTAAAAATATACTGAAAATTCTTTGGATTTTCCTTTCAGATTGTGGCCCTTCTTCTTATGTAATCCCCAACATTATATGACGGATAAAAGAAAAGCTTCTATCAGTGTTACCCAAGAATGTTGAGGAGGGCAAGGCAACTAATTTTTAGCACCAGATATTCTGTGACCGTTAGTAGATATTGCATGCATGGATCTCTGCTGATGCCTTTCATGTGCCGATGGTCAAGAGCATCATATTCAAAAAGCAGCGGCCAGGCTAGCTTTTATTCTTGGAAGATTGCTCTTTAAACAAGAATATTAGTCTCTGTACGGTAGGGATACATGGATTTATCATCCACTGGATATTGGGTGTGAAATCTTTTCAACACTTCTACGTCTGATTGTGTAAAGAAATTAATAAATTCTTGATAGTTCTTGGTTGTATTGATCAAAAGATTTATTAGCATAACCATTAGGGCCAAGGCATCAGGCAAAGATGTAGCTCCATCAAGAATCAACAAAAATAAAAAGAAGTCAAATTGAATCGTGCTAGAAATCACACCCACTTGGTCTGTGCCAAGACGCGAATGTTCACAGTAGAAGATAAAAATAAGCTTAATGCGTGGCAAGAGAAGAACCTTTATTCCACCAAAAAAAAAAAAAAGCCATTTGCAACAACAACAGCCTTTTCTGCACCCATTTGCAAACTTTTGCTGATGGATTCAACCAAAGCGCAAGATTCCAAATCCAGTTATCAAATGCCAAAAAAAAAAAAAAAACGTTCCATTTGAAAATTTTGGATCTAGCAATGTCCTGTAACAAAGTGGTAGAACAAAATAAGCACAATTAACTGTGCGGCACGAGAACCACCTTTATTCCACCATTAAAAAAAACACCAAAAAGAAAAAGGAGCAGACTACCTTTAGGCTTCCAATCAGCAATAAGAGCAGCCTTTTCTGTTAACCAATTTGCAAACCTTTGACACAGTTCAAGGAAGAACAACAACGATAACAACAAACAAATCCCTGGCAAAAACAACGATAACTACAAACAAATCCCTGGCAAATATGTCTACTACTTAAGCAACCAGGTCCTATGCGGTTAACTGCTGATGGATTCAGTAAGTGTAAGATTGCAAAACCAGTCGTCAAATGCCAAAACAGGTTCTATCTCAAAATTTGGGATATAACAATGTCCTCTGACCAAGATCCCTGCTCATCAGACAACCTTATGTAAGTCATCATCCAAGGACCTCATTACCATAGTGCACAACTGCACATGCCAAGTGCAATAAGAATAATTATCCTCTCAGCTAGCTGCAATCCGGGGCCTCAACAGGCTGTAAGTAGTTAGTGTTCACATAAGCACATGCACTTCTGCTAGACTCCTTTACCCTTTGGCTTTCAATTCACTGCATTTTTCTTTTTTCTTTCCATGTGAATGGTTAAAAAATTACATGGGGAAAGAATATAGCGCAGCCCTTTGAAAGGAAAAGATAATAAAGAGAAAAAAGACAGGAAAAAAGAAAAACAAATGAAAAATGAAAGAAACAATATGAATGCGCCCATCCACAGAAGACAAATTTACACTGACTGAGCCTAACAGGTGTTGTCATCTCTACCAACTGTAAGTTGTTAGCCACAGAGAGCACTGGGCTCTCATCATCATCAGAAGTTACTTTGGGCTACTCCAGCTTACATGCGTGCTGTCTCAACTGCACGAGATGTGTTCTAAGGCTGGCCTCCTGCACCTGCATTATGGAAGAAGATCAACTGTGATTTCCTATTTTGACATGCACATATCATCTGTGAGCACGCGCATAAACATGAGACTTCAAGCACAAGCATATGACCTCATCCATGGGATGGTGGTGCAAATGCAAGATTCAGAGCACATAATTAGTAAGTGAGACTGACCCTCTTTTTCTCTTTTTGCAATAAAACACATGGATATGGACTCTATTACGATCCCTAGAAAAGAGAAACAACAGTGCACAATATGGTGCATGTCTGAATTGCTTACAACCTTTAAAGACAATTTTCTTGAGCTGATGTGCTGCTTTCTATTTTAGCTACATGAAAATCATATAAATGTATCTTTAATATAATTCACAATTATCATTTAAGTTTATACAGAGGCTTGTTCAGTTTTGCCACACCCAAATTCATTCATGTTCTTGCTCTCACTTCATGCAGCCAAAAGATACAAGCTACTTAAATGAAATTCCACAAGATTACGTTTGTCAAGAAGGCTTACAAGGATATTGCAAATGGAGGTCCTCAATTAGTAAAGATAAAACTACAAAGTCGGTTCAAACATCAATTCTGAGAAAGTCAACTTACTCTTACTAAAATATCAAAAAAAAAAGCAAAAAAAAGGACTTTATATATAAAAACAGACATGGAAATGCAGGAGCCTCTCCTTCCCTTTTCCCTCTTCCTTGAATTGCTCCTATTTGCTTCTTTCAAAAATTTTATGAACTTAACATAGTTCGATCTTCTCTGAGTAATAAAGTCATCATAAAAGGATGGACTTGTGACATGTGAACTGGGTATTTGACTGCATTTATTACAATGAAGAAATTAAAAGAAAAAGGATCATATGACTATGAACCTTAAATCTACTATTTCTGAAGCAATGCCGGAGGTTTGAAGGCTTGATAATCCCATAACATATATTAATAGAACCTGGATCAAAGATATCTTGAATGAGAATCTAATTGCTGAATAAAAAATGTTGGTTATTAGACAACAAGTTGTGCTCAGCATCCACCAAGAGCATATAGAGAAGATCTGGTCGCGCTATCGGTCCTCCCTTGGTTGACCCTCATATGCTTTGGCTCTGAATGGCAGTTGTCACTTATTGCATGTTCTGAATCCCCATGATTTCTTTATTAACAATTATCCTACATGCTAACAAAACTCTACAGAATTATGCCAGGACATCTACTCCATCCTATATCTTAAAATTGCCAGAATTTGTTAAGAAAAATTATGATGAGAGCAGAATACCTAGGATGATTTTGCACATTTTGAATTGGCATTGAGGTATGTTGGCATCCGATAGCGCGACCAGATCTTCTCTATATGCTCTTGGTGGATGCTGAGCACAACTTGTTGTCTAATAACCAACATTTTTTATTCAGCAATTAGATTCTCATTGAGATCACTTAGTTTCACTTAGTTTTGAATTGGCATTTCCATCTACTCCATACTTAGAATTTTTGTTGTACCACTCACATTCTTCTTTTTATGTGGGTAGAATTTAAAAAACTAAGTGATTAGCCTTATGCCTGAACAATTCTAAGTGATCTCGAGACTAAAAGGTAACTCTGGAAACATCTCAATTGCAGGGGATTGCAGAGGGGGAGTGGTGGTTTGGATATGAGAGATAGTAAAGACATTGAATTGTAAAACCCCCTCTCTTTCCATGTCAGATCAACTGGCGCAAAAATCAACAGTTGTAATCTCATGAGTACCAGCCCAAACCAGCCATAAGCTGGTACAATAGGGGCCAGTAAGCACTATTGTGGACTGGGCTTGTGTTGTACCACACCAAGGCATATTGACCGCACTGAGTGCACTTTTTTTTTCCCACTCATTGTGCCAAGACATATTGAGGTGTACCACCCCACATCAAGAATTGTACATATCGAGTGACTATTAATATGGCACAGGTCCTTGATTTTTGATTTTTTTGGTACATATATGGGCATGTGTTTCCCTTTTCAAAGAGGGCATACTCTCATTTGATGATAGGGTTTCATTAATGAAAGCTACATTCTTTGTTGTACCACATATTTTGCCTCGACAAATGCTTGAAAATAAGGGTTCTGATGAAGACATAATTAGCTGAAAAAAGTTAATGGAGGAGAGGCTTTTGTCCTTGATATCTGTAAACTCGCAGTTGGACACTTCAACATAGATTGATCACACAATCAACTCAACAATAAGTTTGACATTTTCACTTTCATTCAGATTTAAATATAGCCCATTGTTCTAAAACTACCTTCAGAGTCCACACACAAGGATATCCACAGGACAGGACCATCATCTACAAGGGAATCTCAAACTATGGTTGAAGCAAAATCAAGAGGGGACAACAAAGGTCGAATTTTGATAATAGTAGCATCATCCCCCCCTTTTTCTTGTTAAGCCAAAGGGTGTTTACAAAACCCTCTTAAAGGTATATCAACAAGAAGTGTGGTCAACAGACGTTCCTACTTCATCTTAATGGCATCTATAAAAACAACCCACCATAATACAGAAAAAGAACCCAAACCCCTTTCAGATCCATTTTTTCACCCTAAAAATCAGCTGCATCCCCTTTTGCTTGGCTCAAACTATTTTCCCTCTTTCAGAACCCCCTTCTCACTTTCCAAGGGATTGTGTAGCCTAATTAACAGGTGTTACCAAGATCCTTTTCTTCCTCCAAAAAGCAGCCAGCCTCTCATATATGCATAGAATAATCCAGCAGTAAAGAACAAAGTAGCACCTAAGCACTTAGTTCTAGTCACAATGAATCAAGAGATTATCACCAATCCCCATTTGGGGAATGTTGTATCTAAAAACAAAATGGAGTCCACCATATTAATGGTTATCATAGGCTTTAATGGTAGTAGCTATGTTAGTTCCCTCCTGATATTATGAAGTTATAAGAAACAATGATGTGACAAAATGCCTTAAATTTGTGACTCAAGCAATTGTATCCTGGATGTAAACATAACTCTAGGTAAGCCACAGGCCATTGGTTTCAAGAATGGGCTTATTTTGGCGTCAATATGATTAAATTAAAATCTCCTTGTAGAAGGAGGTTTAAAAAGAATTAACTAGGTGTTGAAAGTGATACACTTTTTGAAAATCTTATGACTAATATTGTTCATCCTATCCCATCAGCAAACAGACTTACATTTGCTTTTGTTCAGTGTAGTGCTAGCTTAGATATATTTTCACAAACAAAATAAGGTTAATAGGAATGATTTGTTTGTAGGAACTTATGCACTTTGTGTTCCCATCCTTTTTCCACTCCTCATAACAGAAGATTGTTAATAACTCTCAAATAGCATAATCCTACCACTCTACCCATAAGCAAAGAGGATGGTTGATGCTATGGGAGTCAGAAAATTACTTAACAGATACTGAATAAGAAAAACATAAAAGAGAAAAATTGATAATAACTTTGAGCTCTGCACATCCAAAAACAGCATCATAACTAACACAGGAAGGTATAAGTGATTGTGTACTTCCAACATAATTAATTAAATGTATTTTTTTGTGTGCATTATGAGCATAACTTGTTATACCTGCATTGCTGCTGCTGAAGCTAATAATTCTCTACATTCATCAAGCATTGCTCTTTCTTTGGCTGCAACAGCTGATAATTCAGAAACCAGAGCTTTTGTACCCTCTACCTGTAAAACATTAAGCCTCGGATCATGAGTCAATGTTCAGACCTAAAAACATAACCGGAGCCCAGCTATGATTCAATAGGTTATGATTTCACATTTTAAAAAAGAAAGAAATTTTAAGGAAACAATTTATAAACTTCTCTACCCTCTGCAAAATTAGGCACATTGATATTCATCTTCTCAAGTCAAGTGCCATTAGACTCGTTCATAATGACATTAAGATCACCCAGAGCATGTTAGAATTGAACAAGCAACTACTAGACTAAACTATGAATATCCAATCTGCAAGCAAATTGGTAAGGGAATCTCGTTCCTTACATTTAGTCCCTAGCGAGTCATAACCATAACAATATGGGGCTAATGCATATATCAATCAGTTAAACTGAAGCATACTTGCAATTCATTAATATAAATGTCTAAGAGAGACGTTTCTAGGTACCTCCATAACCTTTGGCTTTCTGTCCGTTCCCTTCTGCCAAGAAATTGATAAACTTCTCAGAATAAACTGAAAGCTCATAACCCTCCTTGATATTTCTAAACTTCTGCATGACTACATAATAAATTTCTAGACATATTTTTCTCTTTTTTATTTTTTTTCCTTTGTCTTTTGTTTTCTTTTTGTTTTCCTTTTGCACCCATTTCATCTCTAATGAAATGTGTGGTGGTCTCTCCCAACATTTTGCTCAAAAAGAATATAGGTAATCAAGTTGGAAATTCCTCCAACACAGGGATCACTATCTGAACTAATGATGCTCTATAATGAAGCCAAAGAGGTAATCAAGCCAATAATCAACCCTCACATCCCCCACCTCACCCAAAAAATAGTCAAAATATCAGATCCACAGTAGTCAGACTATTCTCTCTGCCAATTTTGTTGCATAATAACACCAACATCGAGACAATAGTACTCAAAATCCTTTAGAGTATCCATGCTAGTGCTTGATGTGTTTAAACTTTAAAGAATCACCTGTTTGGTTTAAATGTTCTATAAATGGGGAACAGCACCTGAACTCAAAATAGTCTCCACTCTCCAATGATGTCAAAAGTAAAGGTAATTAATGTTCTCAAGTGATGCCAATGTAAAGATAACCAAGTAACTCGCAGATTCCCCAATTATCTCCCAAAATACATCATGTGAAGCATCCTAATTAATATTATCTGTTAACTCTGCCATTTTTTCTTTTTGCATAGTAACAATGATTTCAAATTCATGATTCCATAAACAAATCAAGAGCAACAGAGAAGTCCTTAAACACCTTTAAGTACTAGAGCACTGCACATGATGTGTTTAAGAGAATAGCCACAATGGTTTCAATGCTCATCTATTTGTCATTATAAATCTATCCAAGGTATAAGGAAATATTCTGTATTGTATGTATGCCACCTTCAAAGTACCAATTGTCACTTAATCTACCAATACATGCATTCTTTTCAGAGAGAGAAAACATTGGACAAAGCCCAACCAACTTTCACTAAAAACATTTCATGCATTATATGTAACGGTCAATATGGAATTATGGATTTGACTGACAAAGGATTGATATATGTTGTATTAAACTCCTCTTGAACATGACTTCAGTTGTGTTACATGGAGACAGGCTGAAGCTGGACTCTGATTTACAACAGAAACTATGCCAGAAATTTATTATGTTATGAGATGGCTATTCTCCTTCCAGTAGGACTTGATTTGTAACAGAATATGAAGAAATATACTGTGTTATGATATAGATTATTCTCCTTCCAGCAGGCTAAAGCCTAATTCTGACTTGAAATAGAGTAAATGCCAGAAATATAATATGTAATGAGATAGACCATTCTCCTTCCGGTAGGGCTGAAGCCTTAAACCGGCTCGTTCAAAATCATGTGTTTTAAATTGAGTAAGTTGATCATCAAAATACAACATCTAAGATAACTAGAAACAAAAAATTGCATATTTTGAAGGTCGTTTGCCAATGAATCTAGCAAATAGTTTTAATGGCCCATTACAGCGCTTTGATGGTTTAGAAGCACCCAAACCAATTGAACTTTGGCTCATATGTTCTAAAATGTGTAACTCATAATCAAAGATGTGGATGCAAAATTAAGTGTTGACATTCATTTTAACATGATGACACTAATGGTACCAGTTGGGACTATAATATGTTCGATATGGCTCTTCGGCTTACTTGTGTGCTTACAAGTAGGGTTGGCAATTGGATCGGATTACAGGATGGATACAGATCTGGTTGGATATGGATCAGGTCAAAAATTTATGAACGAACCTAACTTGTTTATTAAATAGGTCAAAATTCAGATCTGAGTCTGACCTATAACAGGTAACCTAACTCCACCGGTATAACCTGTTTACTAAATAGGTCGAGTCAAACTAAACAGGTTAAGTAAATCTTTAATGGATTAACTTGATTTAAACATATTAAGTAAGTTTTAAATGAGTTAAACATGCCAGACCCGATCCAATCATTAAATAGGTCAAAAGAGGTTAAATGGGTCAAGGGTATAAACTTGAACCCAATCCGTTTAATAAACAGGTTTTGACAGATTGACCCGTTTATAATTCAGACCTATTTATGTCAAACCCGAACCTGCTTAAAGTAATTTGTTTGTGGTTCAGGCTAACGAGTCAGGTCAAAAATTACGGCCCCTACTTACAAGATGAATATGGCTTCCTATGCCAAAAGTCATCACTGTGCCCCTTCATATAGACTCTTCAAAAGTCTAGGGAGACTTTGGAGGGTTGTTTCTTGGTTGCAATAGCTTAAAACACAAACAGTAAGGTAGATCTCCTCATCTGCCAACTGACCATTAAAATTTCAAGGCACGACCATCCTTGCCTAATGTTGCCTAGGCTAGGAATTTGGCACCAATTTTACAGGGTTAAGTTTGATCAATACAAGATTTGCCCAATCCTTTCACAATGTCTTCTCGACTTTGAATAATGTCTTCTCAACTTTGGATTTTGAAGGCAAAATGGTTGGATGATGCAACAGTGATGATGCTTATGATATGCACCATTAGGTTATCCATTTTCTATCCACTTGATGCATAGGTAAATAACCTTCAAAACATATTCTTGATTTAAAAGGTATTTTAAGATGTTATAGATGATGATAGATAATGTGGAGCGGCTGGAGCCTGAATTCCCATCATTGATTCTGCCCCACCCAAATGGAGAGTAGTCCATCTCTTTTAATATATAACATGGTTGTTCTAAAAGTAGAGGTACAAATAAAAAAAACAATTAGCTAATTTAATCATGTACTTCATAGTCATTCTTTCCATATTGATCTAAATTCTGCAAAAGTTTGCTATTCTCATTCATCATATCACCTTAATCTAGATATTAAATAAAAAAGTTGACTTGTGGAGTTTGAAAGACTGACAAGCCAAAACAATTGCAGCTAGCCAGCTAAGAAGAACAAGTTGACTTGTCTATTTTTTGAATGGACAAGAGAGAAACAAAATTGCAGTTTCTTACCTCCATCTTGGCATTAGGTACTCATAATCATGCTTTGAAGTTTGAACCAAGGATTTTATCTCCGCCAAGTTATCAGGTTTGTGTCAGTCTGAGCCACTCATCAATAGATATAATTGATATCTCAGCCTATATAAACAATTATATCATGATATATCAGCCAATATGAAATCAAAATATATGCCAATGTGTCCTGCTCAGTCTTTGACGGTCTTAATTTTCTTTTCCTAAATCCAAAACGATGTTTGAAAATGGTAGATAGTATCATGATTGCTATATTAGCCAAGATTCCAAGATCTTGGTTCACGGTAACATCTGCAGAGATCTCGATATTCAAATCAACATTTGAAATATCCCAGTCCTTTCCTGTTTGTCACAACTTCCATCTTGGCCAAGATTAACCTAGATCTCTATCATCTAGGTCTTGGTCATCCCAGTCATCCACAATGATGTTAATCTCCAGATGCTTGGATTCAACTGGCTTGCAGGCTTGCCAAGTAAAGTGAGAACTAGATCAGTTATGCCACCCCTTGTCTAATTTGAACTCCCTAGACCTGATTCTTTCTCCTAGTTGACTGAGGTAAGGAGTTACAGATATATACCTTAACATTAATGTCATCTGAGTTAGATGGTCTCGACTCGACCATCTTCATGGTGCCAAATAAAATGTAATGTCATCCCCTTTTTGTCAAGGAAATTTCTTTATTCTTCACATTTGCTTGCTATTCGGAAAATTAATTAGACAGTAGTGAAGTTCAACTTATAGCACATAATACATCAAATCAACTCTGTTGTAGCAAATAAAGAAGAACCCTTTAAAATGCATGTGAGATTGCCAGTGAAATTAATGCTGCAGGACCAAGTGATTCATCAATTGAAAAAACAACTATACAAAATCAAACAGCAAATCATGCAATAGATAATATTAAAATTTAGGTCATTGAGGACAAAAAAAAAGACATAATAACTAAGGACACCAATCTTTTATGGACTATATATACTTCAGATAAGTAATATGAAAAAGGATATTACACATTGCACTTCACACAATATTATATAGCTCGATGACTAATGCATCACATACTAAAGCAATATGTTAAATAGACCAACCTCTTAATCACCACTATCAAAAGGCATGTCCTTGTCTTAATTTATTTAACTATATAGTTTATTGCTCCATTATTTCCTTAATAAAACTATTTAGGTAAATAATCAGACAACTTCATACAATCTCCTAGGGTGTTCATGGAGAAACAATATTACTGGTTTTATTAAAGGTAGAAAGAATAGAAGCAATGCAACGGAATTTACAAAGCATGTTGTATTAAATCTCACCTTAGATAACAAATAACAGATAGAGGATCCCATAGCTTGCATAACATCAACTGCAGAACTAACAGCATTCCTCACAGAAAGCACATCAGCCTGTATAAGCAGCGCAGTAAACATATTATGACATACAGCCTGAATTAATAACCTGTTGGAACTAAATTAAATGACCTTCTTTCAAATTTCATTAGAAAAAACTACGTATAATTTGAATAATTATAATAGGTCAAAAAGTCACTCTGATCACAAGAAATTAATGTTATCAGTATTTTTGCATACCCTTGCACCTCCAGTAACTGGAAGACGTAGCGTGCTTGCCTTTAAAGCTTCAATTGCCCCAGATAAAGAACAGCAATGTTCTCTTTCGTATGCCGCCCAGTTTTCAAGGTATGCCATCTAAATCAAATAAAATTTCATGCAGGAGCTTCAAATTACTATGGAAATGATACATTGTGCAGGAAACAAATAAGTAAATGAGGAAACAAGGTAGCACAAGTAACAATTGTTACAGTTGTTCAGAATTCATTTTATAAATATCATAAAGCCTAAACCAAATACTGTAAGCTGGAATTAAGAATGTTCCATATACTTGTACAATTATAACAATTCTGAGATAGCTCCTTTTTCCTAGACTGACCATAAGGTTTATCGAATTCATTGTAGCACCATATTTTAAGATCTCGACCATTTTTGGGGCTTGAGCTACAATACTCCATATCTGCATAAGTCTCACACTTCAACTTGGAGAGGAACCTTTTGAAATATTTGGCATAGGGATCAAAATTAATATAGAGACTCTTTATTTGTAAATTGGAAACAAACCCCCTCATCACAGCCCCAAACACTTGCAACCTCCCCGTTCTATTAAAACGGAGTTAACCACATTTGGTGGACACATGGTTGCAAGCAGTAGAAACTGTATTACTTTATAACGTCTACAATCAATAGAAAGCATGTCATCATTTTAAAATTGATTCAAAAATATAACCATAGAACCAATTGTATTGGTGTTGCAAATATAAAATTTCAAATAAATGTGCATGAAAAATTGTGCATGAGTTGATGTATGTCATGCTATGAATTATCTACCAAATTCATATATTAATATCAAACTGCGAACTAAAATAAAATTTACAATAAAAATTATTATAAATTTATATATTTCATAATTTCTTAATGTGTCTCTGGATTCGTTAGGTAGTTAATTTATGCAAGTAATGTCAATTGTTTGTAAATTTATAATGTTCAGTGCTTAGTCATCTGATTCAAATAATGACATTGTCAGTGTAACCTTCTAGCATTCATGTGGTATTCTGGATGTTAGCTCAATTATGCTACCAGTAACCTTGGTATCACATTTGGGGTCAAATGGGCCTAGTTGGGCTAGATGCCTAGAAGCACTCCTTAGAAACCAGCGGAGTATGACAGGGCATGAACTAGGTCCTCAGCATGAAGATGAAGGTTATACAAGCTTGAGACCGAGCTGGCTATCATTCAATGCCAAATGGCCTGACAACAATACCATCACACCCAAGTTCTAAATAAATTTGCAAATCTGGCTCACAAACATCTAGCAAGCCATAAGCATTGAAGTTGGCATGGATTCAATAACGAGTAATACCTATGAATCTTGTTAGGTAAACTGATGATGAATCTCAAGTATTACAGTATATCAACAACACAAAGTTGTTGCATTTTATTTTCACTTATATTCCCGTGATGTATCCATCTCTGAACACAATATGCACATCCACGATGTTTTTGAATGCAAGATGCATTGTGAATATTCAAAATATGACATCACTCAGTTACTTCACCTTATAAGCAATCTGATGTCAACAAATTAGCCTTCCTTTTGTAATGATGATTGCACATCTTTTCATTCCCTGGGGAGGGGGAGGGGGGGTCTCAGCATGCCATTTAATTGTGCCTAATCCATATAGATATGCTAGTACTAAATTAAATCAACTAGTTCCACATTGACAGATCCTGTACTTGCTAACAGAACAGATTCTGATCGGCTGATACTAACTGAGGCATACTGTCCTACATGTCTCTAACACTTCCACTTCTCTTTTGAAAAACAATTCGTGTTACACAATTTATAGACATTTTGCATTGCATGGTTGTTGTGATATAGTCAACAATCAAGGACAGCACATGGAAGTCAGGAGCTGATTTATGAAAGCATATCAAATATAATTGTGAAACTGCATCTGCATTTCAGATTGCTTATCAGATGTAAATTATCTGCTTCTCAGATCTTTCAAAGTTTTAGAAGGCAAATTAACATTATAGATTATCAATTTATATCCTTTGTAAAGAAAAATAATGGAATAAGTAACACATAAGATAAAACTTATCACTAAATAGTTTTCATCATTTATCTTACTTGTTCTCTCAAAATCATGGCCAACTTCAATTCTTGCCTCAGCTGCTGCACAT
Source organism: Phoenix roebelenii (assembly GCA_025769935.1). Classification (NCBI taxonomy): domain Eukaryota; kingdom Viridiplantae; phylum Streptophyta; class Magnoliopsida; order Arecales; family Arecaceae; genus Phoenix; species Phoenix roebelenii. The sequence goes on along the minus strand of JAOXJJ010000651.1, from coordinate 12,037 downwards.
CAATCCTCTTCATTATAACAGAATCACGCAGTTTTGAAGCAGTATTCCACACACTGTATAGAATATTCTGTTTCAAGAAATCAAAAACAAAATAATCACATTCCCCTGCCAATTAGGCAATAAAAAGTCCACTGCAGCTGGACTGCAACCACGGCAATTATAGTCAGAGAAAACCAAAACTGAAAGTTTAATGCACAATAGTAAAAAATCCTAAATTTTGACAACAAGGCAAAATTTTTCTTCTTTACATTCTCTCGGTTATGGGATAGTCCATATTTATTCTCATAAGTAAAAATGTGCATCAGAACATAAAAATGAAACTAAAGTACATGAAAGAGAGCAGTCATCGAAATTGAAGTGCATAAAAGGGAGTAATGATAGATGTAGATTAATTAATAACTGCACGCATAAGAAAATTTAGTACAGAAATCAGCTCATGTGGTATCCAAATTACATAAAAGCTGAAAACCGCTATGTCAGAAACCATATTAAAGCGACTCCATTCATGCAGCACTATGTGTATCTTCCAAATAAATCACTCTTGAAAGAATGTCAGGGCTTACAAACTTCACCATCTTACATACCAAGCAAACCTCTAAAACAAAAGATCCAGAAAATGTGCATGATCTTTTCATATATCGGTATAGCATCAAAACAAGCATTTAACTTCAAAGGCACCAAATCCCTACCTCTGTCCTCATTTTCTGAATGGATATAGTGTCATCTGCTCGGGTATTGACAAAGTGCCACTGCAGGTCCCTATTGTACAGCAACCGCAGCTGATGTGCATCTTCTATGTGGCTTGCATTCTTCTTTCCTTTTCTCATATCAACAATATAATTGAAAATCGAGGATGTCATGCCTGCTTGAGAAATTGTGCTGCTAGATGATGACATGGGGGATGACGGTCTTGACCTAGATGGACTCAGCATTCCTGGAGTTGATGGCCTTGACCGAGACGGACTCAACATTCCCCTGGTCAAGGTTGTTGATAAAGCCTTATTTGGTGATGAAGGACGATGTAAACCTGGACTTGGTGATGACTGAGTCCTACTAGGACGTGTTGCTGATGAAGATCTTCCTGAAGGATGTGAAGATACATTTACACTCAAACTCATATTTTGCTGTACTTTACGACTTCCATCAGGAGCCAGTCGCCTTGCCACCTCACTTAATGAGTGTTGGAGGCCTCTACCTGCACCATCAGATGCAGGCATTCTCCTTGGTGAAACCCCTCGATATGGAATTGATGAAGAGACAGATTTGTTAATATTATCGGTATGATCCACGCTTCTTGACATGGCATTTGCAGATACCTTTCCACCCATCATAGCAGGCCAGCGATGTTGATCTATGACCCTTGCATGCAAGTTCTCCAAAGGCTTATAGTTCTCTGATTGCTCAGAGGTATTCCTCCCTCTCAGAGGAGTCCTCTTCCTCTCCGCTGCAATATTTGCTGGCGACTTCAATGTGCGATCTGAAGAGGAATCAGTAACCACCTTGTCCCTCTTAGTAACAGAAACTGAAATTGATTCTGACTGAAAAGAAGTAGACAGGCTCCGCATAGAAGGCCAGAAGCCATCCGGAGCCCGGCTGCCGAGCAACCGCCGTGAAGTGCTATGCATTTCTGTTACTGCATCACGCACTGGTGTGGTAGACCTTGAAGATGGCGAAGAGGGTGTGGAAGGCTTAAACGATGGGGATGAAGGTGCAGAGGACCTCGATGAAGGCGTAGTGGGTCTTCTCCTGTCTGCTGATTGGGATCTCTTCGGCAGCGAAGTTCCTGGCATGGCATGTGGGCGACCAGCACTTGGAGACGGGCTTCGCCTCGGAGTAGTAGGAGTTGAAGTAGGAGTTGATGAGATCCCTGACTTGTACCTAGAAGTAATTTCCCTTGTCCGCAACTTGCGGGTGGCCGGGGCAGCATTGTTCTTCTCAGAAGGGACCAAAGGGGGCCTTTGAGTATCTTCCGTCTGGGCTGCCTTCTGCTGCGCCACGGTCCCTGGTGGCTCAAGTTTACACACATCCATCCACAACTCCCTCCAAAGCAAACCACATTGATGGATTCTTCAGAAAGCAACTTATTTACAGCTATGGCACCAGATCCTCAAATCTGCCAGAAATAAACACTATTCAAGTGAGGTGAATTGAAACATCAAGCAAACGGATTTCCCTACAAAAGAAAAGGTAGAAGGAAGAGACACCCATACACGAAAAGGAAAAGCAGGAAAAAAAAGGACCTTTTTTTCCTATACAAACCCATAAAAGATGATGAGAAGGAGATCTGAATAGGGGAAAATTGGGCAATGCGGCAATCATCAGGAAGTGGGCACTCTGAATTCATTGCAAGAAGGCCAAATCAGGGAGATCGGGCCGGGTTTTCCATGGATGGCGGGCACAGGCGCGGCCGTTGGGTAACAAGAAAGGGATCGACGTCTGAGCCAGACCATACGAAGACTCTCGGCAGAGGTGCAGGATAACCGCAGAAGGTGCGTCTAACAATGGACGGTCATGTGTATGCTACTCATTTCTTTATAACATAAAAATTGGTGTTTTGGTTGCTTGTCTTCTGTCCTTCTCACGAGAATGCCATGGTGGGTGCGTTAGCACTGGAAAGGAAGGGAATTTAATGGAGTGGGAGAAATGGTAGGAGGAAGGAAGGTGTGGCTTATTTTAACCCAACTCAGATAGGGTAAAACAATAAATGGAAACAAGGTAACGTAAAAAGCCAAGAACGACAGTTTTACCTGGGAATCGGTCGTGATTCGAGCAACAGGAGAGGCTTTAACTATTTCTGGGAAAAATAAGGAAAGCTTAGGGTTTTGGGGAAGAGAAATGGAGATCCACGTGCAGGAAAGCCGAAATTACTATAAAAATACACAAAAATGATTTCTTAAACACCTAGAATGGAACCACTGTAAATTTTTTTGTATGCTTCCATAACCACGGAATCACCAAATCCAAGCAACAAGAAATCTCAAGAAAAACATCGATTTGAAGGAAAGAAAGGATGAATTCTATTCTTGGCAATCTCCGTTGTCCTTTCCATTAAAAAAAAAACTGAGAAAATTCACGGCAAAATAGCAGAGAATTATTTAATTCCGAAACTACCAAAAAAACTGAACTTAATTGCACCAATCAAAACATCAAATGTCCTCATATAATTCACCATCAAAATTAATAGGCTTTCCATACTTTCTTAAAATTTCTTGCTGTGCCCACCACCAAATGCTGAAAGAAATTCGAACTACAGATTGGACTCAAAATTACAAGGAATATGCATAAAAAAAGATTCGGGTGAAGCATCTGACCTCGGGAATCGTGCATGAATTTGCCCTTTCCAACGAGCCTCCGCCGAAGCACTGGTCTCGCCGCTCCAGGAAGTCCTAAAATATTATAGAAAAAGGTTCGAGTTTTTTTAATTCTTTTTTTCCTTCGAGTGTCGGAGGGAAAAGATGACGTGTTCGGTTTAGTTAAAGAAAAAGGGCGGAAGGAGGACGGTTTCCGCTTCCTATTCTTATATTGTATTCTTTTTTGACTCGGATCCAGTTACCTTTCTCAAGCTTACCACACACCATATTTCTATGATTTGCTAATAATAACTGATACAAGATATTTTTCTGAACGGCATTGCATAACTTGATTAAATTTATAAAATATTTAAAAATATTAAAAATAATTTTAGTTTCTAGTAGATAAGACTCATAAGTTTGATGGATAAATTCATTCAAGCCTTCAATGTTGGCATGATAAAAACTTAGTCGCAGTATGACTCGCATCTTCAGATACCTTCGTTCTTGTTATTGTTATAACATTCTCATACTTCTAATCTTTTAAACTTTTAACAAAGATGATATGTATGCAAATTTTCCTCTCAATTATATAACATTCAATTATATACTTAAATTTTGTATGCTTCGTATTTTATTATTTCAATTAAAAAAAATGCCAATTCAAGTTTGAGAAGTTACTTGAGGGAAGATTTGTTAGTCAGAACATAATATATAACTTCTTGAACGAGCAAGTTTTAGACCCTCGAAATTTCTTCATTAGAGAGCTACCGTTAAAGTATACTAATTTTTATTACATATGCTTTTCATGAGATTTATTTATTAGTTTATTATTTTTTATCAAACACATACATGACATCTTTGTTTGTAGAATATTAATATTTTTTTGTATGTTCAAAATAGAGAAGGCTATTCCTTACAACATCTAATATTATAACGTGTTTGTTAGAGAGTGCCCTGTGACGTTAGAGCATCAGCGATGGGAACAAGAGGAGGAAAACTTTAAGAACGGCTCACCGGTGGTGACCAAAGTAATTATATCAATTTCGCCTTCGCTGTTTTGCAAGCAACGGCAGCCTAATTGGACAAAGCCATGTCTGCCGTTCCAGAAAGGAATGCGGAATAGCTTGCACTCATTTGCCTTCTTCCCCCATGATTAATGTGTCAGAGGCTTGATTTAGTTAACCAGGTGCTTGTATCGGTCTCCACATACTCACCCTACTAAAATGATTGTCATACTAATTAAATTCACTTTGATATGTTTACTTCTACTAGAGAACACACCTTCTGAAACTAGAAGTCCATATATATATATATATATACATATATATACATAAATATATAATTCACAAATAAGTAAAAAAAAAAGGAAATAATTACAACATTGCAAAGTCCATATATATATATATACATATACATATATATAAATATATAATTCACAAATAAGTAAAAAAAAAAGGAAATAATTACAACATTGCAAGGATCATATCCATTTATACTATTTTGGATGAGCAATTTAATAATGCCATTGAGATAATTGCTTGCATTGTATCACAAGTGCAACGGTGTAGAAAACAATTCAAACATTTTGGATAATTTGTTATGATTTAGTTGTTTGATATATGTTTCAGTACCATTTATGATGTGGAAAACTGTTATATTTACATGAACTCAAAATTTTAAAAAAATGGTTTTTCAGTACCATTTATGAAAGAAAGAAGGAACAAAAGGTGAAGTGGATGCCACAAGAAAAATCCGATGAAAGCCTAATCTGCAATTCGGTTTGGATGAACAGTCATTTGATGGAATGGGCACTCATTCCTCATGTTCCAAAGAAGCCAACCACTGTTTCCAGATAGCTGGACGCTTCCCTAAAATAAAGCTTAATAGAGAATAAACAAATGCAAAGAAGAAGATAATGAGCCTCCAAGTCCTGACACCTAGTCAGAATGTGATTTGATGAGAGAAGGAAAACGAGAGAAGGAGATGAAAATTTCTGATTTGTATATGAATTGCTTGCATGCATAAACCTAATTATAATAGATTTATGATAACAACTCTATGAAAAATTGTGAGTACGATAACAACTCTACAGTTGGTTACATTAACAAACCCCTCAAACTTAATATGGCATGGTGGAAGCCAGCTTGAGTCTGAAAATTAAGTCTCCCAAATGTTCTAATGGATAAGTCTTAGTGAAGATATCTGCAATATAGTTAACAAAAAAAATAGAGCGAAGCCGTAACCGGATGTAATACTAGATGTTTAGTGGTAGTGGCTCAACTAGCTAGGAGAAGAAAAAAAACTAAAACCTCGTTAGAAAAAGGGTAAAAAGATTTGAGGGCACCGAAGGGACCCGAGGGAGGGCCGAACATGGGATGCGGATGCAGATGAGAGAAACGTCGCTTGGATTCATCAGTGACGGTGGTACACAAGCATGAACGGAGGTCGAGGCTTTGATACCATGATAAGAGAAGGAACATGAGGGAAAAAAAGATGAAATCTTTTGATTTGCACATGAATTGCTTGTATACAATAACATATACATAATATATATATAAACCTAACTATAACAAATTTCGAGTACGATAATAACTTAATAGGAGATTTTAAGTATGATAATAACTTTAGAGAGTCAGCTATATTAACATGATTGGCGGCCTCCTTGATGGGGACATCAAAATCCTTCATTCAGATAATCTTGAGTCACCGTATTGAGTCAGACCTAGATTGGATCCATTTGAGTCTGAGTCACTTTTATTTTATTGCATTATTTGCTTTTGTCTTAGTTAAGTCAATTTGGTCAGTTGTTTTGTTATTAGACTAGTCAATTGAGTTTATTTAGTTGGGTCAATTTAGCGGACCAATTTTGGTAAGAGATTAATTGATGTAAGGGTCCAAATTTAGTCAGTGTCAATTGATTGATTTGGTCAATTGATTACTTGACTTGGTCGAAATGTAAGGTCTATATAAAGACCATCCCTCTGATATATGAGGCAGTTGATGATTGAATGAAAAAATCCTACTCTCTTTCTTATTCTTCTTCTTCTTTCTCCTTCTCTTCTCTTTTTTCTGCATCTCTATAACCTCTTCTTCCTTCTCTTTTCCTTCTTCTTCCTCTCTCTCTTCCTCTTTGCAGTGGTCCGCCATCACTCCTTCATGCATTCCTCGCAAAGAGCACCATGAGCAAAGCGTAAAACTCTGCATGCCATGAATGCTTTGCGTGGGAGCCTTTGCCAGGTAAAACATTCAAATAACAGACACCGGCTAAAAATCATTCTTTCTCCTCGTAACAAAATAACAATGACTACTTCCATATTAGCATTTTTCACGAGAAATATAATGAATGATAATTTAAAAATATTAACATTGTAAGCTAAAAAACCAGTTTGAGGTTTGAAACTTATTACCGTACAACAACTATTACAGTAAAACAATTAACTTAATAACAACTTCTATTTCAAAATCTTTTAAACTATAACAGCCCTTTTTTTTCCCCTTCTTTGGGTGGGTGGGGGGTAGGAGGATGGGTGGAGGGCGAATAAAAGTTCTATAGTCCGTGAAATGCATCATATAGGGGAGGAGAAAGGGTGGCGGGCGAATAAAAATTCTATAGTCCGTGAAATGCATCATATGGGGGACTCTACCCATGCCATACTGTCTTCCCCCATCCAAGAAACTTATCCTATATACCCCTCCACGGCTCCACCACCACCCTTGTTCTTTTTGTTTTTGGTAACTTATATGGTTTAAATTAATCGAGTATAGATACATTTGAAGAAATAAGAAAATAAAATATTAAAAAATTGAATAGAAAAATCTATCGAAAAAAATCATAATACAAATCTCGTATAATTTGTCACATAAAATATCATCCAATCAGTTACATTGTTAACTCCTCTAAAAATATGTGAAATCTTAATTGATAGTAGGAGTACATTATTCGCTAGCAATTCTATAAAAATGGATGAAGTTTTCCGTCAAGAAGAGTTGGATCAGAAAGCCATCTGATGACCATCATAGATTTTTGCTCTAAAAAAATTTGTACGACTCTTCACAATTTCGATATTTGTAAGGGATAAAAGTTTTATTTTTCGCATGGAGGAAGGGGAAAAGAAGAATTTATCTTTCTTCAAATAAAGTTACTAGTAAATTGTACAATGATCATTTCAAAATCCATGCAAGCATGAAAATGTGGCAGTTGGAAGTGTTTTAAGAACTATGCAAGCCGTGAGCACGTTTGGAAATCGTAATCTAGATGGGTGAACCGCCAGTGCACCTGACACCACAAGAGGAGCAGCGTGTTCCGCCGGAGATGGAACGGTCTGGTGGGACCCAATACTCGTGGAGAAGGGTCAAAATCAATCGCCCGGACGATCCTGACCTCTCGATCTTGCGGGCCCATCCTGGCTGGGATCGCCGGGACCCACAAACACACATGTCAGCGCTTGTTGCCGATCAAATCGTTACGGTGACGAGACCGTTCAACTACTCGTTGACATGGGGTCCGTATGTCGACTGCGATAAAAGTTGACATTTTCACGACTGCCATGAACTGAGGGTATCGAAGTTTTCAATAAAATTGTCCCAAAAATCCAGCCCAAGTATATTTGGTCTGTAAAGTGACACGTGCATTCATTTTAAGCTACATGACAATGTTGACCCTCCTTGCATCTCTTTTTTCTAAACTATTATATTCCTTAAAAAGCATATTCGATCAAGGGTTTTCTTCTACGGTCATCAAGACCTACATTGATCACCATCTAACCCGCGTCTAATTTGTCAACATTTTTGTTATCTAGCAACCCCAGTTGTAGGACAAAAAAGCTCAGAAATATAAAGGTGGACGCTGCAGGCATGACTTTCTTAAGTTTAGCAACCTTAAAATGGGCCTTGGTGCTTGAATGCAATTTATATATTTATCTCTTCAAGTAGAAGGTTAGCCAATGTAGCCACTACTCATTTTCAGCTAAAGCAAACAAGTGAAGATACTCACATCCTTCAGCTAAAGCAAAAAGCAAACAAGTGAACATACTCACATCCTCCACCAGCATCTGCCGAATCAGCCCGAACCATCCGGTTCAATAGTACCGAGTCGATTCAATCAGAAGCTGCTCAATACATTTGGGAGCCTAAGGCAAATTCACTAAGAAGGGCCTTTTTTTTTCCTTCCGTTTTGTCTTTAAGGCCTTCCCTATAGTGGGCCGGCCTAAGGCGAACTTACTAAGGAGAGCCTTTTTTTTCTTTTTTTTCTATTTTATCTTTGAGGTTTTTCCTGTGGTGGGCCTTTTTGGGGCTGAGGCTTTAGACGGCCGCCTCAGTCACCTAAGGGTGGAGCCGGTCTTGGATTTAGTGCGAAACACATCCTCCATCAGGATCTGCCGAATCAGACTGAACTGTTTAGTTTAGGTAGTACCGAGTCGATTCAGTGTGAAACTAGATTAATTTGATATTTCAATTCGGTTCCGGCTTCTACCAACCGGAACTTTTATTGACCCGATCGGAACGGTCTAGTTCGATGCTGATTTGATGCGAACAGGTCAATTCTCATCGAGCCAATCCAGTGAAAAGTTAAAAAAGTTGTTATGTTGGTTTCGTACCGATTTCGATTCGGTACCAAGCCATACTGGCTGCCAACCGGTATAAATTTCAGTCTTGGTTCGATGGTCTTTATCCTTTATTATTGTTCTTAGCAAGCTTGTTGTCTTGTCCTGATTCCATATTCATTCTTCTATGGGGCCTGTATCATTTTTTATAACTTGCCCAACGGCAAGCAGCGGCGGAAACATAAGGGAACATCTATGTATCAGGTTTAGCATTACCAACAGAGATAGGGTGGGTGGCGGATGAATCTGGAGATCTTTTTTTCAAGAGTTGGGTTCGAATCCCCTTTCATCCTACGAGGGAGACTCTTTTTATGCGCAATGCTGCATGAATGTGCATCATTGCCTGGTATGTCCACACACATGCTTTGACCTTACTCATATCGATTTTTATCGATTCTCATCGTTTTCTCTTTTGCGAAATAATCCAAGCACTTAGCAAGCAAACAACAGACCTGTCCGGACCACAGACTTTGTCGCGCATATGCGTGGATAAAAACCAAAACCTCCTTGGCTCCATTCTGAAAGGTTGTCAAGGAGCGGTGCACGTGGTGGCTGGAAACGAAAGCGGTCATGTGCAGGACAGCAGGACGGGCCCGGATCGTGCCTCGGTCGTATCCTTCGTGCGCAAGTTGGATTCGCGCGCCACCGGCACATCAATGTCAAAGCTCTCCAATTTCTACCGGTCATTTCATCATCAACTGAACATACCTCAAAACATTTTATTAATTATTTATTACACTAGTCTCAAATATATATATATATATAATTTTTTTTTACTATAATAGGTGACTCATGTACTTCTGAGCTCTTCTAAAGTAGTAAGTCATATATGGACCATTCAATTCGCAGCTTCATTGGTCTCTCTATAAATATACTTGGTCTGAAAAACATCTCCATCTACTGGTAGATCCAAATATTTCAGAGCAATGGGTGGCAACCACCCATGTCGTTGGTGTATTGTTGGATTCAAGTTACCCTCGAGCAGGACCGTGCTGGCTTGCAGAATACGCTGGGCTTGACATAGACTAACCCAAGCTGCCTTCAGTTCCGCCCTAGAAATAAAGATGTTAAAGATCTGGCACCCACCAGCAATAACTATTCGAAATGCCGGGCCTCTGATTATGAAGCTTGCACCATCCTTTCTGCCACCATCTAGTACACATCCGTCGAAGTTGACCTTAAAAAAGTTCGGAGATGGGGCTCTCAGATGAAAGACGTCGTCTACCCTTCTTTTCTATAAGGCATATAATCCGTCCGGTCGGATCCTTTCTAGTGCGACTTTTGCAACGCATTAATTTGGAACTGTTGTGGGGGGTTCCCCGAATTTAGTCCCACATCGACCGTTCAGCGGGAAGGTCTGTGCCTTAAATGTGGGGGCTC